>VWZW01004948.1:234617-473294 GCA_013397115.1 Edolisoma coerulescens | reverse complement strand
GCCCTGCCGGCCGGCCACGGCCGCGGGGCACCGGGACTGCAGCCCTGCCGGCCGGCCACGGCCGCGGGGCACCGGGACCGCAGCCCTGCCGGCCGCCGAACGGGGCCTGGCAGCCGGGCTCCATCCCCAGGGGCCAGGCTGAGCCCCTCCCGCCCCGCGGCATCCCCCGGGAGGCACAGGACGCCCTGGCAACAGCACGCACGGGGGTCGTGGCGGAGAAGTGCTTCCAGAGGTTTCCCTGAACGGACCTCTAAGAAAATCCCTTCGCGGGAGCGAGAGCTGCTCCCACGCTCCTTTTGTAGCTTTGGTTTGGTTTTTAAAAAAAGAATCTTTTGTTAAAGAAAAAAAGTCCAAACGGCATTAATTCTCGCGAACTCCATGAGCACGTTTACAGCCAAGTGTTACCGACACTCGCATTCCTAACAGCATCGAAACGCCACCAGTGACAGGACTGGAAATCCCCCAAGTACAGGAATAGCCCCAGATAAGCTGCTGGGTTTTCACTTGCACTTGAAATGAGCAGCGTGATCTTGTAATGTTTTAGCTGACTCAGCCTCTGCTTTTATTCAGGGTTTGAAAACATAATTGGAACGTGCTTTAAAGTTGTTTCCAGATTTTTTTTTTATTTTTAAAAAAGGGGAAAAAGGTGGGAGAAAGCATTTATGGAAAATATTCCAATAATCAATAAATCAGCCATAACCTTTGTCAAAAACCAGGTATCTGCTTTATCCCTAAGAAGTTTGTTCCTGTTGCATCAACGCTGTCATGGACAACCTTTAAATTCTCCTGAATAAGGAAAAAACCCCAGTGATTGAGTTAAAATCTGTGATGACTTTTGGACTGTCATTTCTCTAAGAAGATCCTGCCTGGCACCTCACAAAAGCATCTGTCACAGGTATGAGTGCCCTTACACAGGCAAGATAGAAGTACAGACTCTTCTGCAGCAGGGCTGCACAAAAGCTAAGTAACCAAGATTTTGTATAGGTTAGCTGCACATTTAAAGCTCAGTACAAACCTTAGTACAGCTGTGTTTCTACAGATTGTTACCAAGCTTTTGGGAACAAGCAGCACTGAAGCACACAAGCCAGTGCTTGTTATTCCTGCCAAAAACTTGGGTGTTAGCCAGATCCCTTTCTGGTATCAATCTTACCAGATATCTAAGCAAACCAAGATGTGACTCTATGCAATCACATGCATCAAGACTAGAAAATTTGGAGAGTTAAAAACAATGCTTAGTTTGCAGATGTTAAAAAAACACCCCTCTGGTCTGGATCCACTACATGCTCCAGCGTGGCTGGTGCAATTTTGACAGCAGCAATTAGTTACAAAGCGAGCCAAATCGGCTGGGTAAACTTTGCACATAGCAGTTCAAACAAATCCTGAATCCTTCCTGATGAAGGGGTAAAATACATGTTTAATAGGTTGTGTGGATCAATAGGGCACTATGCTAGCCACCATATAGATGGAGTTTTTTGTGCTGTTTTTTTCATTTTGTCCAGATAGATACGGCAGCTCTTTTTAAAAGACACAACTGGAAATTGCTGCCCAATGTCAATTTCATTTCTGTGTACTAATCTTGCATCTTCACTTTGAAGTAGTTTATTTTGCTAAAAGTTCTGCTAAGAATTTTCAGTACCTGGAGCTATTTGTCTTTTGAAAGAAATAAATATATGTTAGCACCACTATCTAATTTCCCTTTTGTCTGTGACATTTTGAGCTACTGTCTCCTCATAAGAAGCCCCCTTAAAACTCCTTCATATTTTAAGCTTAGCCTACATGCTTTTAACTTATTCATGGACGGAGAAAAAAGGAAACAGTTCTGTTCCATCTGGACCCTTTCTTCTCAGAGCTTAGCATGCCCTGGAAGGTGAGCAATCTCATTAGGGTTAATTTGATGCAAGCTGAAGTGGCTCACTGGCTTGCAGGCTCAGCACCCTAGGTAGTGCATGAATGAATTGCTGACAAATTAGAGTAGAACATGAAGAATGAGAATAAAATATTAAATCTCATTTCCTTCCAGCACAACTTGTAATACTTGAGTGTGTTTCTTAGGCTAAATAATGTGAAATTTGTAAATCGTTTCATTGAAGGTGAGCAATAGAAAGCCACTGGGCTGTTTTATGCAAGCTAGTGGTTTAAACTATATCTAGTACTACCCAAGGACTGGATATGCTGAAACTTGAACTTGGTGGCTTGAAGATGACACAGTGCACTGCGTTGATACTTTTATGGGAATGAAATCTTGTTCCTAAGTGACAACTTTCATCTCAGAGTCCACCTGCCTATATTTGAAGCCAGGGATCTTTTTTTCCTCCATGCAAAATTTATCTGATTTTTATCTGACCACTCGCTCTGTGCCATAAGATCTTTCTGACCTCATTTCTAATGCCTTCCCTCATCCTTGCTACTCTGAATACTTTTATGTATTGGCAAACTATCACATCTCGTTGCTCCTCTCCCTTTCCAGATTGTTGCTGAACAAAAAAAAATGTCAGCATATAAATTACTAAAGAACTCCACTGATGACTTCCCTTCACACCTTCCCTTACTATCTTTTCACCAATTATTCATCCATACAAGGACATTCTTTTTCGCCCTTTATTTTGAAATTACAATCCAAGTATAATAAATTATGCAGAGGCAAAAAGATCAAACTCTGCCAAAATGCCCACAAACATCTACCTGCTGATATTGTCCATGCTGATTTCTGAAACTCTAAATTTCTCCAAAAAATCAAGGAACCCCAAATATTTGATTTTTCTAGTGAAGTGGCAGGTGCTGACATGGTATAGCAAAACATAGGAAATCACACGAGTTTGAATTCATCCAAGTCTTTTACATTGTGTAAGTTTTGATTACTCATTGAATCCACAGGAACTTGGGTTTACTGGCTTGTGAAGTTCTTCATAATGAAAGACTAGTAAATAATTTACTTAAAGCAAGTAAGAAGTCATTAACAATATATACCAGGATGCCATGTGTGTATTTAGCACCACACTGTTATTGGTGGCCGTGGAACCGGGCCCTGTGTGGTGTTGCTCTGTTTTGATTGCTCTTTCAGGCTAGATTAAATATGTGAAAAAAGTTGCCATTTGTATTTGACATAACACAGGCTGCAAAATTAATGTGTAAACAGACCTATTATATAGGGAGTTGGTGAGTGAACAAGGACTTCACCGGTTTTGTCCCTTTTAATCACTCTGTGAGTAACTGTGGTTTAAGTGAAACTGAAAATAATTTTGTTGCAGAAATGTTAAGAAATTTAATTGTTCAAAACTTACAGTCAATGTAATACTTTGTTTCACTCAAGGATGTCTTTGGTTCACTTTTCAAACCATTTAACAAGTACCATGTGTTAAACTTAAAACCCTTAAGGATCTATAGTGGGGAAAAACATATCAGATGTTACCTTAAATGCCTTTTTTCTTTTATGTCTTTCCTTCTTGTTGAAGTGTTACATTTAGTGTAAATTTCTTAAATACTCATCAGTATCCTGGTTATGGTCAGCTTTCCTGCCTCAGAAGTGGAAGATTTAAGTTCTAGAGCAGATTGTCTTTCATTAGAGTTAGAAATTTATTTGAATTCAGTATAATAACGTCAACCTTAAATCTTCAACCATTCAAGCACACACAAACAGCTGCCTGGACTCTCACGTAAGCTGAGAGCATAGGACAGACAGAGGAAATACAGGTGATAAACAAATCTTCCTCCTTTGCTTTTCTAGTTGATTTGCAAATCCAGTCAAAAATGTAAGGGGTTCATTCAAAGCTCATTTTTTACATTTAGTTTTTCTAGATTATTTAATTTTATTTTTAAAGGTAATGGCCAAATGAGTCCAAAAGTTGCTAATGGCTGCAGAATGATCCACTGTTTACTGGAAAGGTTCCCCAGATATGTTTTGTGCTCCACAACTGAGATTTTATTTAATTTTTATCTCATTACACTTGCAATAAATCTTGTATGAGGCTTTATAATAAGGAAAAAAAAACAAGTCTGGTTTGATATGGAATGTTATAAATGTACCTCATTCACTGTTCTGACCATTTATTTTACAGCTGAGAGGACTGTAACTCAGAATAGCACAGAACAACTAACAGGAATTGGCTTGAAACTAACAAATGCCCTGGTAGAAAACAGTAGGATAACTGAAGCATTATTTTAGCAATTGGAAGTGTGGAGGACAAGGGAAAGCCGATGGCAATGAAAGCTCAGGAAGAAATCTGAAGATCAGGCACCAGAATAGTTGCTATTAATAAGATGTAGAGACTTGAAAAGGGATTGGAGGAATATGAGCTGCTTCAGGGGTAATAGGAGTAAGAGACAGAGGAAACAGAGCCAAAATTTCTAGCCAGAGGCTATCCAAGAAGGAGCAGAGCAAAATAGTGGAGTTTTCCATTACACAGAAGCGAGGTAAAAAATCATTGCAGCGGTAATTAACATTTTTGTCAGTCATGACCTTAGCTTTCCAAGTCTTCAAATATTATTATTATTATTGACATTTTGTAAAAACACAGCAGCCAGGGTATTAATAAAACATTCTTCTTCAGATATACTCTTTATCATTAGAGTATAGGTTACATAAATGTATTTTTATTGTTTATTTACCAGGAACATGTAAAACTGAGTTCCTTATTTCTCATGGTTATGACCTCTAGCTAATATAGTAATCATTATGGTTAACATTAAGATTTGAGAGTGATTTTCTTTTCACGAATACTTTTCCTAGACAGACAAGCATAAATTCCTGTTGGTTTATATGGACAATTATCAAAATAATATTGTTTAGCAAATCTAGACTTTGACATATTCATACAAAAAAAACCCCTTTCTGATTCTCTTAATATAAATATATATTGTATTATGTATTATATAAATATATTTAAAATATTCTTTCTGGAAGTTAAGAACAAGAGAGCAATTACCAGTACAAATATTTCCCTGTGTAATCTAATGACAGCTCAAATGTAAGGACTTAACTTACAAGTCACCTCAGGTGCCAAAGTTTATAGTTTACAAAGAAAAATAAAAGTACTGCATACGTTCCATAAAAACCATTTGTGCAAGACAATGTTCATTTATGCAAATACTAATAAAATTGCAGAGATGTCTGCCAGGAAGATAAAGGAGATACAGTACAGAGAAGTAAAGCACAGTCAGATAATTTGACATCCAAAAGCAGCAGCTATGTGGTTTGGCAAGACATAAGACATTCTTTTTCCTTTCAGGGACAAGACGCTCTGGTTTTAGTGACATGAACAGCTCCTTTAATTTTCGTCTTGTACATAGGTAAGCACACCTATGCAGAATGGAGAGCCCTGAAGCTATACATGCATAATGAATCAAGCCTCAAAAGATTTGTTCACATCCCTACAGTTGCAAAATTAAATTATAACCTGCCTCGTTAGTACGTATTTTGTGGAACATGTCTAAAGTGGTTCTCAACACTTCTGCTGTCTGTTTTCTTCCTTTCTTCTATAACTTAGGTTCAGAGACAATCTGAATGTCTAGGACAACTTGAGCAGGTGTGAAGACATGAGACCCTCTCATGGGGTCTTCTCCAGCACCCCTGCACAGGTAACACTAGACACCAAGACAGATTCTGTGATAGGTTCCTGGGGCCCCATCAGCCTTTCCTCTCACAGCTTGCATCCACTAAGCTAAATTTAAACACTCCTACTGAGTTTAGTGATACAGCATCAGGCTTTCTTGCCTGAAGCCTCTGCCCAGGTAATATCCACCTGCCAGTTTTGAGATCCTTAGTTCATTGTACCCATTGTTCCAAATGTATTTCATTCCATTCACAAGGAAATAGTAAGTATCCCGGTCTGTGGGAGGACTGGTGTTGTAGGGTTGTACATGTTCCCTTCCCCACTCTGATGTTTCACGCTGTTGTTGATACCCCTCCTACTATGATGGCAGTTTCAGTTACAGAGACCACAAATCTGTGCCTGCTAGTTCTCCCCAAAATCCAAATTCACTGCTGCCCATGTCTCTCCCTTGATCTTGTCTCTGCTCTATAAGTCACATGTCAAGGCCAAGGTAAACTCTAAACGAGGCATTAAGGTATCTGCTCTAAACCAAGTGAAGACATGTGCTGGTAATGCCCACAAGCACCCACTTTACTGTGTTTAATTTTGTTGTTAGCATAATCAATGATATGCCCAAGAACCTTCTTGAGCTTGGTTGATTTTTTCTCCATTTTCTGGAGGGGAATTCCAGTTTTCAAATTCCTTCCATTTGCAAATGAGTCTCCAGCCCCTTTCTTACAAAACTGAGAGTGTCTCTGTGCCAGATCAAACAGCTCTTACAGCTCTGCCTGTTTTACTGAGTACCCTGTAAGAACAGGGGTGATTTAGCAGATAAGCCTTGCATTCCAGTAGTCTTCCCAGTGACTGACTATCATCTAATAGCACACTTTTCAGCCCAGACTATTTTCATGTGTCTCTTAAAAGTTTGTAATATGCGTTAGGCAGTGTTATAAATAAAAACTGCAAAGCTTAAAAAGACAGAGATTGATATTCTAGGCACATGTTGTTATTATTATTATTATTGTTGTTGTTGTTGTTGTTATTGTTATTATTGCACTGCAGTAGATTTTACAGGATCAGGCAGAAAAATAGCATCTTTGTGAGGATTTTCCTACTTTCTCTCCCTGCTGGAAACTAAGTAACATAGTAACCAAGAGTTCAGTCTCAATTGACTGTCAACATGCTGACTTTGCAATTTAAGATATATGCTTGTGTTACCTTTCTGATTAAGAGCATTCATCACAGTGCCTGTTTGCAATTTTCTCTGCTGATGAACTGATTTCTGTTTCAGAAATCTTTGGCACTGCTCTGCAGATAAGAATATTACAGAGAAATCCATGAGTCTAGCTCACCTTGGAATGTTGCCAACCATTTTAAGTCCCAAAATTAACTAAAGTCAGCTCTACTTACAAGATCAATCAATTCTCTCTCAAATATATTTTATGTGAAGCAGATTTGTGGAAAGTGTTTTTTAAGCAGTGCAATTTCAATGCAGCTATTGTGGTGGTGCATATGCATCATCAGATCATTGCCTGGGAATAAGATTGCTTGATCTATTATGCAGCCACAGCCATAAGAAATACACTGTGCTCCTATTTATTACTTTTTACCATTTGCAACTCACTTGATAAGTGTGTTTGCATGAAATTGTCCATTTTTCCCTTTTGAGTACTTTGTCACAATTTTCCAGCAATAATGACAAAATAGTCTGTTAATAACATGAATTGACAAGTTTTTAAGTATGACCATTGCATTCTCACCAATACCTAGCAAAATGAGATAATGAAAAGGCACATTCTTAGTCCTGGCAAGTGGCAGTTGCATTTTCATGTTCTTGAACAAACAGAAATGAGATAGTCCTCCCAAACAAAGATTGAAAGAATTTAATTCACTGAACAAACAGAGGCAACATAAGAGTATTCATCAAAGCCAGGAGGATAAAGAAGAGAAACAGTGGTTTTGAACCACATTTGTGTTACAGTATTATGCTGAAGTTCAATGTTGCTCAGGACATAACCTGAAACTAGAAGCAGGTTGTCATTGTTTGCCTTCTGATACATCTTAGTGGCTTTTTTTAGACCTTTTGTCTGTAAAACAGGTAACCTGCATACCCCAATGACTTTTAAAGTTGTCTTTATGTTGTGTAATAGAACACTCACAGTTCCCATCCTTTCCTCTCTTTGTGTTCCTCACTTTAAGCCTGGTTTCTTTCAGAGAGTGAAGAACAGCCGTGACCTGTTATAAAGTCTGGCACTTCCCTTGCCTGAATCCCGCAGTGTTTAAGTACTCTAAGAAATGGGGCAGGCTTTAGAAAACACAGCCTTCCAACTGATTTCGTGCATCTAATAATAGCCTCTCAAGCGAGACACTGTGCATGTGCCTCATGCAAGTGATCACAGTGTCAAAGCAGACAGAGACATACAAGCTACAAGCTCAGAAAAACAGTTTTACAGGCAGCTGATAGGTTTTTGTTCTTTCCATGCAGGACAAAGACATCAATTCAATATTGGGATGGCCAACATGGAGATAAGAAGACAATTTTCTTCCCCATGGTTTTAGCATAAAAGGGTTTATGCAGCCCTTACTGTTCTCATTGAGAACTGACCTGAGTCTTTCTTGCATGTGATTTTATGGCTTGTTTGCTTTTTTGCATTACTCAGTGGATGTTGGTGATAAGGTTGCACTTTCTGAGTGGTTAAATTTGTTGATATTAATTGCTAGAGGTACTGAAAGCTATTGTGCACTGCTGTGATCATATTAGCTTTCCAAGCAAAACTCCTGAACAGAAATAGCAGTATGCTTGTCTGTCCTAGATCAAAACAGCCATCAGGCTTCCATTTAAAATTTCACTGATTCTGCATCTGTATGCTAGTCTGGTTCAAGCCAAAGAACACTGTGCATTAGCATTTCACAACTTAGTAATTGTTCTCAAACATTATGAGTTTCCGTTGAGACTGTTGGAATTAGATGTATTGCTTTTCATAGGAGAAAAAACAGTTCTATTCAAAATACTGCAAGGAAACTAACAGGAAAATACTAAAAAAAAAAGAGAAAATAAAAGATTGAGAGTATATTCCCATTTTTCATAATCTCCTTTTCCCAAAGCTTTACATATATTAAATTCTTTGTGAAGCACTCATTCAGTTATGCTGGCAAATGATATCATAATATTAACTTGCAAAATGACATGGAAGGTTGTTGCTCCTCTGTTCTTTCACTTGTTAAAACCTTCAGTGATATTGTTAATCATCATAGAAGCACTGCAGGGCCCTGGGTTTTCATCTTTTTATATAGGTGAATGAAACACTGATTGTTTGCTATATGGCAATTTGAAGATTTTGTTATTCCTGACAGCAGTTTATATGGGCTTCTGAATTTCCCTTGATCTGTAGAAGTATCAGTGAGAGGAAAATAAAGGGATGCAAGTCTAAGCAACTTTTTCCTTTCTGAAACAAGAGCTCAAATGGGTTTATATTTAAGTTACGGAAAGAGTCCTCAATTATTTAATCTTTCTTTTCTAATTTATTAAATCCCTGCCTTGTTCATTCAAATCAACTCCATTTGGATTCAGCAGTGTGTTACTGATCATAGCAAGCCCTGGGCAGGCAAAATACCACATTACCTCACCTAGATTGAATTAAAAATGTCTTTTTTACATGGAATTGCATGTTTTCTTAATTTATGTGTTCAGGTGATTGGCAGTTAGAAAAACTAATGAAAGTTTCTAGAACAAATGAAGAGTATTTTACTTTTGCCTGAGGATATTCACCCCACAGATTCATACCACTTAGTGCAAATTTTTACCTTAGATGTACCAGTGAGAATGAGGAACAATTAATAATGGTAATTTCAGTGATATTCAGACAAGGAACCTGAACATTGTCTTCTAAGCAGGCATTGGGTTACTCCTAAGAAATCTTCCAGATTTAATCTCTCAAGTTTGTGTTGCAAGTTCACAGGAGAAAGTCCAATGATCCATTCAGAACTTACAGCAAAAATCTCATATTCTTTTTACAGATTTCAGTTCTGACACTTGGCTGCTTTGGCTCGGCAGTGACCACTGATGATGTGAAAGCTCCCAGAATGTATGGAAAGGATATCTGTGGGGTAGGGGGCTACTTTCCTCATCTGAAAGATTTCTACTAGTGATTTGTGTTATAATTTCAGCCAAGAGAACAGTTAATAGTAGTTAAAACCTGATCTGATTCTGGTGCTGAATTTCTTATGGTTCTGCTACTTCCTGGCAGTGTTCAGACTCTTCCAGTTTATCTTGCAGAACGCAGGCCACAGTTGCATCCTGATACCTGCACAGAAGTAAATTGAAGTAAATTGAAACATACTGCCATCTATTTCTTCACATGAGAAGAATTCCAGAGGAAAAGCAATATTCCCAAACTGAACTTTGCCAGAATCTTTTTTAAATTGGACATTATGATAAAATTCTGTAACATTACACTGAATTTACCATCAAAACGTGTATGTAAATTAAATAGAAGACATTGTCAATTTGGCAGTGTTTCATCAGACATCTTAGTTATCTGATTGCATTAATGCTACATATCCAAATTCTCCTTGTTCTGGTGTTATATCTCTCCCCATTGGAATCCAAGCCCTGGAGTCAAATAAGAAAATATCCCCTACTCTTTGAATGTGTTGGATCAAAGGAATGAATGACATGTCTGATCTCGGAGAACAGAAAAGCACACACTTTGGTAAGATCTTGCTCACTGTTAAGAAACCATGACTGGAGAGAGCACATGGTTAAAAGAGTTAGAGCCAACCCGTGAAGTCCAGAGCTCAAACTTCATCTGTAACTGAATTAATGTGATTTCTGGTGTTAGTGTTCATTCGGTCCCACATTGAAAATTGCAGATCCAACTTTTCTGTGTTTGGAACATAATGTTTAAATATGATAAAAGTGATTAAGCTTTTCTCTAGCTAAGATTAATTTATTCAGAGCCTTTCTGAGCCCCTCATACCAATCTGGGGATTTTTGCTGGTTCCTGATCCACTGGCATCACTTCAATTGCTATGAAAAAATATCACCTTCAATCGAATAAAACAGCATCATTAGCTGCTTCAGCAAACTCATCGGGCATTAAGGAGATGCTGTGGAGTCAAGTGCTCTCTGTTAACTGGCCCATTCAGACTGCGGGGGGGAAAGTGACCGTGTGCAGCGTAGTGCATCCCAAAATGCACCCAGTCAATCAGCCCGCAGACGCTGTGGCGCGCTGGAGCTGTCAGGAGCCTGGGCGCAGACAGGGAGCTGTACCCCTGTAAGACATGCCTCCCGTGCCCTCGGGAGCCGCCGGTGCCCGGCTCGGCATTGCCACCTCCCGGCCCAGCCCCGGCACTCCCCCCCGGCATTCTGCTGGACTCCTCTCCGTTCCCAAGCAGCCCGAGCGTGGGCACTTCCAGCCTCCTCGCAGTGCTGCGGGGCGGGTGTTGCCGTACTCTAGCCCTGTAGGGAAGCCTGGTGAGCAGGGAATGATGTGGCACAATGGCACCGGGAATCCCTGCGTGTAAACCCACGTGTGACAGTATAAAGGTGCTTTCATGTGTGTGATGTTTGTGGATTCACATAGGACACGGCAGGTCCTCACTATATTTTCAAACGCTAAGCTAGGCTGAGAATCCATTGTTGCACCAGGGAAGTCCTGACCCATCCACTTCATTGGCTCTACGTGTTGATGGCTGACTTTTGGCCAAAGTTCAGTATTTCTTAACTAGCACCCAGAACAAATGGGAAGTGGCCTGCAGCCTCATTTTCCTTGCCTGTGCTTCTCCCTTTATCTCCTCCTTCTGTATAACCAATAGTTGGTAGGGACATATGACATTTTTCCATCACAGAAGTAAACCTAAGCCTAAAACCTTGGTTCATTTGACAAATGGGTTAGAGCTAATGACTTTTCACCACACCTCTTATCCTAGGATTTCTTATCACCTCTGTGTCAGATATCACTGGTGTAATGGCACCTGAACACTCCATGGCCATATCAGTGCAAAGTCTGATGGCTTAACTTAAGCTATTGCGCAAGGCAGTTCAAGTGTAGATGGGAGGTATTGCATAGATGATAGAAAATGCCCATATATTTCCTTCCACCAGCAGAGCTGAGAGGTGCATTCAGAGGGGAGCATACAGCTGGGAGACGTATGCATCGTCAGTCTCTGGTATTTTTTCAGTAAATACTTTGTATATGACTTCTGTCACGCCTTTCGCTGGGGGCTTTTAATGAAAGTCTACTTAGAACTTGGTCTTATTTAGAATCACTCAATTTAAATATTCCTCAGCTTGCTGTGTATGAAACATTTTAACATCAAATTTGGAAAATGCACCCTCCCCCTGTAGTTTTACAGGTGCACTTTCTATTTAAATCTCATTAATACATGAAAACATTAAAGTGCTGAGCGGTTAATAAATACAACAAAACCAGCAGAAAAAATTATACAGTTAGCATTATATATCTTTTCTTCTGTGCCTCTGGTGGGATGAATATGCCCAGCTATACAGGAGTCAAGGAGCCACTTTAATTAGAATTTAAATTAGATTTTGTAGACCTGTGAAGAAGAAGGAGGCAAAAATAGGCCAAAAGATATTACCAACTGCAGAGAAATTCATCATGCACTGGCAGTGTCCTGGTAAAGACAATAGTGTTCTCTAGCATGATGACACTGGAGAACGAAAGCATTGCAAGCTCTATGACAGAAAGAGTGCCTATGTGAGGACTTCGGACTAGCAGGCATGAAGAGGGTTTCTACTTATTTGAACATCTCAGGAAGACATGTAAGACAGGAAAACCTGAGCTATCATCAGTGTTTTAGGTTTCCTGCACCAGTAGCTTTATATGTCTTTTTCCAAACAAAAAACTAATTTGAAGAAAATTTTGTAATATCCTATGTCAAAGACAAGGCTAGTTTTTGGATACTTTTTTCCTCTGGGCAAATAGTACATGACAGTCTTCGGGACTGGCAGCTCAGCACTTTCACCACCTTTCCATTAAAATGAATTTAAATGTTAAAATAAAAGGTCTGTGGGTCTGCTGTTTCTCAAATAGAGCAGAAATCATGGTGCTAATTGAGAGGCAAACTTCTCAGATCCTGTTCTTTCCTAGATGCAGGTTGTGAACTGAAACTTAACTAGATTCAAAGTGCTGACTGGGTAAAAGCATCAACATTTGGGGTCCCACAGATCATGGTAACATTTACTGCAAGGTCAATAGCTGTAATATGGATGCTGACTTTTGAGTTGTTTTTTCAATTAGTCATCAGAGTGCTGTGGAACTAAGTGTCTGGACTGGTACTGACTAATGTGTGTATTACTGTAATTATCAGTGCATTTTGCCATGTTTTTTTCTTGCTATCAGAGAGTATCTAACATGCATGCAAGCCAGAAGGCAACAGTTTTTCTTCCATAAGGACTAGTGGTATATAACTGCACTATTTTATGGCTGCAGATATTTTCAGGCTTTTCCCTTTATTAAATGACAAAACGTTTCGTTCAGCTCGGGAAAATGACTGGTCTTGGCAATTGCTCCCAGCACAGCGAGCGAGGAGCCGCTCTCCTTTTTTTTCCCTGCAACTCTGCTGTTTGTCCAGCAGAAGGAGCTACAGGAACAAGGAGCCAATTTCTCTCAAACTTACACTAAAATAAAAAACCTGGGATCATTCGTCAGGAGAGTTCCTCTTTGTCTACACTACTGTACGACAGGTCAAATACAAAATATTTTTGAGAGACTTATTTATTATCAACTGATTTATTTTTCATTTTGCAAGGAGTAAAAGGTCTATCATGTAATTAAGACTGTGTTTTCCAAGCCCTGGTGTTGAGTACTCATTTATAGCAAATCTTTTGAGTTTCAGCTGTCAGTCATTAGCAACTGAGTACATGACAGCTGTGCAAATCCAGGTAGAAGAGACATAAATATGATTGAAAGGGACAATATGGGTTGGTTTAACTTTTTATTACTTAGTGCAGTATTTTTAAACAAACAGAATAGTGCAACTAAACAAAGGAAACAGAAAAGGCAGCCTAAATAAATTGACATTATAATAGCATGATAATAGATATATAACTATGGATAAAAGGAAGTTTAGCTATCTATTCAGCATGTAATTTTTCCTGTACCTTACTTGTATATTGGTCTGTTTCATTACTAAAATGTATTCATCCTGCTGGCATATCTTCGTCTATATCCTTGCTCTTTTTCACAGAAGTTTTTCCTCATCGTTCATTTGTCTTACCTTAGGACTCTGTCAGGACCAAATCCTGTGACACATTCTCTGCATGCATTTGATTTCATTCCTACACTTGTGCCAACAAACACTTTTGTACTTCTGGGGTGGTAGGATTACAAGTAGACCCAGGGAACAATGGCAGTAAATAGACAACTTACATGCTCTAAGTTAAGCAAGTGCAAAGCTCTCTGTAGGATTTTGGCCTTATTCATACCAGGTTTCTCCAATAACTTCCATCTGGTTGGGTTTTGCTGGCTGGTTTGGTCATTATCTTTGGTCCTCATGTCTCTTTCTCAAAGTGTGCAGTGTCATGGTGATCTTTTTTCCCTCTCTCATTAGGTATGTGTTAGACCAAGACATATTACCTTTCATTTAGCAAGTTGGGCACTGTAATGAACTGGAGAATAACTGGCCAGATCCTAAAAGCATTTGACATTCATGCACAAGGCATTAATATAAAGTTGTTTGGCACCCCAATAACTGAATACTTATACTGTGCCTTTTGCCTTGCTCCCTTTTATAAATGCTCAATGTGCAGCTCTGGTAGAGCTTTGCATTCTGGCACAGGCACACTACAACTTCCTTAATTAGGTGTGCATTTAAGCTGTGGAACAGAAGCAGCCTTCAGGACAAGTAGAAAATACCGAAATCTATACTTTATCAAAGTTTGGGTTTGATATGAGTCCAGAACTTCACTGCCTCTGAAGCAGTCTTTTTGGGTGGTTTTCTCAACGCTTCCTCAGAGCTCCAGAGCCATGCTCATGAGAGTTGACATGACAATTTGAAGAATATATAACCTTCCAGTCATATTCTTCATATGCTCTTCTGCCTGCTGGTTATATCAGCCTGACAAGCTCTTGAATCCAGATAAAAACGTAGCAGAATCTTACTGAGGTGAAGTTTGTCTTATCTGCCTGTTTCATCACATGGTCAAAGGATGCATTAGCAGCCACTTCACCGGGAATAAATTTATGTTGGTCCTGCCACACAGAGAGTTGTTACAGTCAGGAATTGGTTCGGTCAAATTGAGACAGACAAATCCCCTTTTCAAAGAATGGGTGAGGCAAAGCCAGAGCTTGTTCTGGAAGCTTTCCATACCAGACGAGGCGATAATGTCAGATCCTCTCCTTCCTTTAATCAAAAGGGTGAACTTTTAGCATGTGTCACTGTGAACATGTTTATTTGTTTAGTTACTCGATGAGGTGGAAACAGGACATGGTCACAAGGGATAACCACAGAGCAGCCAGGCTGGGACTGGTCCTTACTGAGCTGTACAAGTCTTGAACTAAAAAGGAAGAAAATAGCAGGCTGGGCTGCCTGTGCCTCAGAAGGCAGAATCACCACGGGTCTGGGGGAGGAGAGGATGAAAGGAGGCTACAGCTGCATATATGCCGCTCTGGAGGGGTTCTAGGAATTTCCCCATGTCTGCCTGCCCAAGATCCTGATGAGTGTAAAATATTATGAAACTGTTGTGGATGTTTGTGTTTTAGTAGGAGACTGAAGATCCAGTGGGTTTGGCATCTTTTCCTGACTTCTGATACCTTTCAGGCGAGAATCTTAAGCTGGAAACAGGTGGATCTTGAGGTGTAAATCTGGCATTGTTGCATCCTGATAACTGCATGCACACACATACAGTCTGGGCATTGAAATGCTGGCATTTAAAAATACAAAAGGGAAAAACACTGGACCTACATATGATGCTATTGTGAAGGAATTGCACTGCTTCTGAAGATCGCCTTATATCTGAACTTTTTTAAAGTCAGGGCAACTAGATTTTTTTCCAGTTTCTCTGCCTAATGTGCCTGGGGAAGTGCAAGGACTCGGTTGGTCCTACTTCAAAGTCTAGTTGAGACTCAGGGATGGATGTGCACCATTATCTTCCTCACACTCATTTTTCTGGAGGCCCTTCCTTTGTTTACTGTCTCCTGAAACAAAACTTACCTGCCACCCTGTTCAGACTACAAAGAAAGTGATTTTCATTCCCCTTTCATCACTTGTGTTTTTTGAACTGTCATCTTATCTCCAGCCTGAAAGGTGGGATCAGTTGTGTCTTCATTTGAGTATAGCTCCAGGCTTCCACTTAAAACGTTACAGACATGATACTTTTGGGTCTATTAAGAGCAGTAATCCTGCTCCAGGGATCCTTTAAAATATGTAGATACAAAAAGTCCAGGATCAGTAATCCTTCACCACTGTAAAATAATTACTTATTAGATTTTTATCAAAAATAAGGGTGCTAAATTTGCTCTCTGAATGTGTCTAGGGCTTGTACAAATTTTTTCATCACCAATGTTCTAGTTATATAAAATAGATATGAGTGTAAACAAAAAGCATCTTTTTTCATGACTTAGAAAAATATAAGTAGATCTAAATAAGTATAATATGGTTTTTGAATTGGAAAGATAAGAGATTTATCATCAAATATCAGACAAACTCAGAGTTTGGCTTGATTCTCTCTCAATTTCACAAATTAAAGGCAATAAAATGTAAGTTCATGGACTATCATTTTAAATTACTATCGTTGATGAATAACAGTATTAAGGAAATAACCCCTGTATCTTCTTATGTTAAATACAGTCAACTGTGTCGAATTCCTGAAGAAATGTTGCATCAAATGTAAATCTGTTGTTAGGTTCTCCAAGCTTGTAACAAACTGGGTAGAGCTAACAAACTAGACTGTTTGGTTTTGATACAGAGCAAAAGAATATTGAAAGTGTTCTTCTTTGATACAGATTCTTGTAATGAATGGGTGTCACCGTCAGAGTGGAGTCTTATTCTGGCATTTCTTGCTAGAATAAGAAGATTAGTATATTTTAATGGAGTATCTCTATATAATGGTCTACACAGAGATAGAGTCCGTACTCCTTCTGCCCCCCCTCCCAGCACCCCCAAAATGATAAATTCCTGCTGTGTATTTACTATAGTTTTTCATTATCTTCATTTACTATGTGTCCTTTAGCTCCCTGATAAGTAATTAATAATATCTTTGGTCTTGGGGTTATTTGTATTTGTAACTTTACTCTTGGGGAATCTTAACCAGTTCGAACTGTATCTGACCTCATTTTTCAAGTTTTTCTTAAGAGCAAAGTTATTAATCTTCAGATTTCTCAAGCTGAGTCATGCATTACTGTTCTCAAAGTAACAACCACAAAAAGTCCCTGCTAGCCTTTCTCTTCTTTTAAATTTTGTCTGGGTAGTTACCCTACTAGCTAACCAAGAAAGGTATTTTCATGCTGTGGCCTCATAGCCTTTTTTTTGCGCTTGCACTTTTGCTCTGATGTCATGAGCAGTACAATGCTAGCATAATCAAAAGTATAGTCATGTCCTTGAAAACTATTAAAATCACTTATGCATTTCTTAAATCATGACAGACATACGTGCATGCACTTATGCACACATTCGTGAGGGTAAGAACTTTGCCAGTTTGGTAGGAGTCACTGCAATGCTGCTTGTTATTAGCTAAAACCTTAAAATGCACCTAACAGTAATAAACACTACTGGACTTTCAGCTGCTTTTTTTTGTGCATCATTTGTATTGACATGCCGCCCCTTTTTTTTTTGCCGCTAAACTAGCAAACCACTCCTTTCTAATGTGAAGAGAAGGCAGAGCATTAATTGTTTGAGTGGAACATGGAGATAACAATTACAATGATTCCCAGGATGATTTTAGTGATCCTGAAAGCTGAGCATCAAAGCATTTCCTTTTGTTTCACATTCTCACAAAGCAAATCTATAGAGGTACTTGATGAATGTAATTTTTTTCCCCCTTTTTCTGCTGCAAGGACTGTTCTGGCTTCCTGCTATTGTCCCTGTTCTCCATGTTTGTCCCCATGCTTGGTGCGTGTCTGTGCCACTGATTGCATTTGTTGGCAGGTCACGTGTGCTGCGTGTTGCCACACAACTCCTTGCCCTTCAGAAAATCCTTTAACTCCACTTTCTCCTCTGATACCATGGCAGTGTGCCAGCAGCTCCTCACTTTTCATACTTAAACTGCCTAGGTTGTGTAAGAGGCACAATATTGGTTGCCACTGCTTTAGAGAGTTCTTTGTGGTGGCTTTTAATACAGGAGAGCACAACCCATATGTGGCAGAAAAGGCAGGAATGAGAACTGTTTTCCAAAGCAATCATTTCTAGTCCGACCAGCTGCACCAGGTCAATGAGTAAACTATCCATTTCTCTCTGTGCCTGTCATGGCAAAAATATACTGTGTGTATATTTTTGTGTGCTGCTGATCCCAGTAGCATTGCTACTTTCGCCCAAATTCATGTAGGTTGGGTTTTCACCCATGGATTAATTTTGGAGGTCCCCACTAATGGGGGCGTTACAGGGAGAGATTTCTATAGACGTAAATCCTACCCCAAATTCCTCAGAGGCAGAGAGTTCCCAGCTTCCTTTCCAGCTCTAGAGAAAGTGGTTAGAAGTTACTCAGAATTTGTGAAACTGTACACAAGCTACGACCCCCATCTGCTGAAGAGCAGAGCCCTCAGGAAACTCGTGTCAGTGGCCAGAGCCACTCAGTGGGAAAAGGTTTGCAAGGAAAAAAAAAGGAAAAAGAGAATGATCCCTGTTTATCTCCTCCAGAACTGACCAAGCAGTTGTATATCCTCTTTAGGGGTCATACACAATCAGGATGGCAGGAGCAAGCTCAGCAGTTTCAGAGTTGGAAGTCTCTTGGGCAAGCAGAGGCTTTGCTGGTAGAAGATGTAATGTTTGTGCTTCCTTAGGCCTGCTTCAGTGAATCCGTTCCTTCACTGCTTGTAATCTTCAGGTATTCTAGATCTTGCTGTTCTGTTCTACAGACCTTTATTCCACAACAAATAAATGAAAGTTGCAGTTTGTGACCTTTTTCTGCCTCTATGCGTGCTGAACTTGAAATTACCACTAAAGCAGACCCAGTAACATCCAGGTTAGCTCATCCCAATTAGATAATAAATATATCTGCCGGTTCCTGCACATGCAGGGGAATATTAGAAAACTGAAGTGTTTTCCTGTGTTTACCCATGACTGTTTATATTTGGGTGTGCTTCCCCTGCATGTTACTATGGCCTTGCTTTGAAGTCTTGGACTAAAACTAGTACTGCACCAATTTCCAAAGGGTTTGTGTACATAAAAGAGTTGCTAATGATGCCAAATACCCTAGTGAATGCTGGATTTCACAATGTAGGAGAGATGGGCTGAAACATGTTTCCAGGTTTCCATTCAAATGCATCATTGAGATGTCTCCTTAGGAAGCAGAAGAAGCTTTTAATTTGAAAAACCAAGGCAAACCTTTTCCATGAGCTTATACTCAGTCAGAGACCAAATGTCTGCGCTTCACTTTGCTCTTAGGAATCTGCAGGTTCTGGTGAAGCTAGTGAAGCTGAAAACCTGCATTATGTAGCTCTCATCATAATTTTCAACAGATTTCTCTTAATATATGAGCTTCCTTAAATATCCTAATATCAGAGAAAAGAGCCATTGTTCAATAGTGTCAGAGAATGAGATAGGGATTAGTATTATTCCACCAGTCTACTATATGCCTGGATAAGAATTTTATTTCCAGTAAAGTTTTGAAATTCATTTGCAAGGCAGAATTAACTTTGACAGAGAAAGTTGAACTGTACATTTTCCTACATACTAACTCAGCCCTGTGAGCTCCAGTGCAACAGAAATTTTGAATTGGACCTATTTTTAATTTCACATCCTCTTTCTTCATAGATATGCTTAGGTACTCATTCCCACAACCACACAGTCCCATCAGTTATGCCTGCAAACACAAGATTTTCTATGAGGGCTGGAAACTAGCACCAGAAATTTTAAAAAGTGGGATAAAATGCTTATGTTTGCAGCGCTACTGAAAAAAAGACCTGTGGAACCACAGGTTTACAATGGTACCTGGGCAGCTGTGAGACCCTGGTGTGTTTTTTATCTCAAACCTCGTGCTCTGTGGAAGGTGGACAGATGGTGAGGGTTTATCTCTAACAAGGCGAACATTTGGCTACCTCTTCTGTAGGATTTTTTTACTACTTTATATCATCTCAGGAACACAAATACGGGAATTTGAAGCCAAAACAAGTCTTTTACACAACACCCAGAAATGTTCAAGTACTTAGTACTTTACAGCTCATCAAAATCTGGCCATATCTTGAAAATAATTAAGTCAATGTAAGTCGAAATCCAGGAATATTCAGTCAGATTTATACTATGACAGAATTTCACCACATTGGGTCACGTATCAGCTCCGAAATCAAGGAAAGGCTGTTTTGCTACTATTTAATGTACTGTTATGCCAGATGAGGAAACCAGAAGTGCTTCCACACATCACTCACTTAGCAAAGCTCCCACTAACTGCATGTGACCAGAAGAGATACCTTGAGGCAAAGAAGGATTCTCATGTCTCTATGGGCACTTGATTCTCATCTCTCTGTGTACGTTTGAGGCATCTTCTACATGTTCTGTTCTCTAAAATGGCCTCACCTTCATGTGACCATCTGATGTGGCTTAGCAGGAGAATCCATGCAGCCTTTGTGATGGGCTCTAATGTAAAATAGGGGGAATGCTGAGGTTCTGGGTTATTGTGGAGGTTCCCCCAGAACTCAGCCTCATTTATCTTCTGGATGGTGTCTCCCTGTCTGCCAGGACACCTCCCCTGGCAGGCAGCAGTGGCTGAACTGCCAAGGCTGAATGACAGCTGCTGCCCAAACTGAAATCAAACCAACAGTTTCCAGGAAAAGCATCCTATTCTGAGCAATCAGATTCCAAAGTTCAGCAAGAATTATCTGGGAGACCTTCACACTAAGGCATATGCCAGTTCTTGGGTTACGAACATGGTTTTCTGCCATTCAAGACTTCCAAAGCCTTGCATTTTATAGATAACCTGATTTACTGCATATGGTGAGGGAAAGCACAGAATTTCTGAACCTGTGTTTCCTGATGGTGGTAGACTTGGCACGTGTTCTTTTTCCATTAAATTACATTGTTAGCTTTATTTATCTTCTCAACTTTTGTATAGGATGTTGCCGGATTTTTTAAAAGGCCTTTGCTGCTCCTGCTGGATCTATGAATCCATACTAGAGCTGACTTTGAATAGCTTGCTTGTCTGCATTCACAGTCTTTCAACAACCAGCACAAAAGAAAAAGTCCAAGTAATGCTGCTGGTTAGAACTTTCCCCTGTTGTTCATCAAAAATAAGCACATCATTAGCTTAAAGCCAGCTGAGAGTTTTGAGGAGAGTGGATAGAGTCTGCAAAGCCCTGGTTAAAAATAAAAACAACTTAAAAAAAAAAATTAAAAAAATACAGGTGTAACTGTAGTTCTTACAGATGTCAGAAGGAATTTAAGAAAGGTGCCCTAGGTCTTGTACACCTTATGTTTTTCTTCCACTGAAGTTTCCCCACATACTTTACAAATGCTTGCTTTAGCTGATGAATTTAAGACTCTTATTCAATACAATGATGTGTTTGCAAACACTGGAAGGGAATGTTTTTCTCCAACGAAAAGGCTTCTTTTACATAGCTGTGTTTCCATTCTTTGATGTGGGTGAGGTAATCTGTACCTGGTCAGTGCTTTGGAGTGTTGAAAAATGTCTTTAAAAAAGAAATAAAAATCTTCTAGATTTCCTATATATTAGATTGCTTTTATTCCTTTGCAAGATGCCAAGAACCTAAACAAAAGCCTGTCTATGTATGAAGAGAGGTATCAGGCCAAAGAGGGTCTCACTGAGCTTTTGTTCACCTGTTTGGTCTGTCTAAAGCCTTTCATCCGAGTCGTATTTCTGAATTCTGTTGTTCATGTTTTATGGGAATGACTAGCTGGTTGTACTGGGTATGCGAAACGCCTGCAGATAAAAAAAACAAGTGATCATTTTAAAGGCTTTTGTAAAGGAACTACTTCAACATCCAGCCCAAGTTGACCTCAATCCTTTGCATTTGGGGCTTGAGGCTCAGTGTGTCCTGTGCTGTTCCTGCGGTGTTTGTGAAGGCACAAAGGCTGGAGTTCCCTCTGTTCCACCCTTGCTCCCAGGGATTAGCACTTAGCAGCAGTAACGAACCACAGAGGCCTTGCCGAGAAGCCGAACCCTGTAAGCATAATTTGCATTTACAGCACAACACCTGTTATGGCAAAGGAGCACAGCCCTCTGGTTTCGATTGCCATGTCACCCAAATGAGTTATGTCACTATTATATCATACAACTCATTATGAGGAAGATAAGGTTATTCCCCTGTAACCTGAATTCTGTGAGTCCTATTGTTTCTGCACAGAACTATTAAGTCCTACTTGATAGACTTGCCTTAAATAGCCATGCAGATAGGGATTTTGAACAGTTTTCTGTTGCATACGAAGGATTTAAATTTGAAGGGTGTTCTCTGGCCTCAGCAATACATTGTCAGAGTTCATATTCCTCTAAAGAGCTCATATTCAAAGGCAGCTGCTGCCTCTGAGCAGCTCTGCATTGCCATCAAGGTAATACACCAGTGCTGATACCCACTCTCAAAATCAGTTGAGGTCATGGACAGGAAAAGAGAGCTTTTAGCTCTACATCTACCTCTTCCAGTTCTTCCCAGATAGCTTTGTCCAGCTCAGAGCAGGAAAACAGGAGGTCTGTCCTACCACTGCGTACAGCCACATGATGGACTTCATGGGATGACACCATGGGGGTTCACCTGGGATAACCCCGGGGCCGAAAGGCTGCTGTGTGGCCTGCCAGAGAGTTTAAAGGGATGTTTACACCCTTAAGAACAAAAGACCTTCCTTGTCCTGGTGTAAGGGGGCAGAGGGAGACAGCATTATCGTCTCAGGAATTCCTCATCAGCCTCCTCCTCGCCTTGGCCAGAGTGGTCTCACATACCATCAGGAGGAGAAAACTGTGTAGGCACCTTGGTGGCCTGTGTCCACACCTAGTCCTCTCAAGTCCCTGTGCAGAGCAACCCAGTGATGGCCACTGCCTCTCTGGACAGCTTCAAGGAGTGGTGGGTGCTCTTTGGGATGCTCTGCTTGGTGTCTCACTCTAGTCCTCAACAGATTAATTTTTGAGCTTGTAATCTTTACACCCTTTCCCTTTTTTTTCCCACTTGTCTCCTGGAAACAGTTTTGGTTTGGGGATTTGTGGGTTTGGTTTTTGGTTTGGGTATTTCGTGTCATTTTGGGTTTTTTTTTTAAGGCCTTTCCCTTCTGGGAAGGGCTTGAAGATTTTGTTGGAGCCAGGTGCAGATGAAATGATATGCTGTCCTGGGGGCAGCCAATGGTTACTTGGAGAACTTGGGAGCTTGGCTGTGACCCAAAAGGTCTAACCTGCCTGGAGATAAGGTACTGGGCTCCTGGGGTTGGCAAGAGACCAGAATGTGGTAAAAGCTGAATTGCCCAATCAGGCTGAAGGAGTAGGAGCTCTGCTTGCTCTGGTGGAGATGGGAGAAAATGTATTGCTTTTTTGAAACTCAATAGTTCTGGCAGAAATTTTACATCCCAAGAGAAGTGTGATTTGTGTTTCCTAGTAATAGTTTGGTGAGCAGTGTGGGAAAGAACATAGGAATTTTCACACAGGCAGCAGTTTTATGGGTTTTCCTGAGGTTGGTAATGGCTGGGATTTGGCCCATGGTTTCAAAACCCCTAGCCAGGACACACAGAAGAAAATCTTAGCAGAAGGTTTTCTCCAGAATAACTTTTTCTTCAGGTAACACAAGTGAGATCAGCTCCCAGACATGAAGTTTCCATAAGCAGAAGATAACCAGAGCAGTTTGCACTGAAGATCTCAAGTTCAGCTGGAAGAAGTTTATATCTGGTCGTTTTCAGTCTGCTGAAACTCAGGAAGACAATTTCCCATGCCAAGCATTTGAGACTCTTAACCTCAGACCATAGTGCTGGATCTTGATGTTCTTTGGGACATTTGAAACTAGTTGGGGCTGGAAAATATACCTGCAAATTGTAGGCAGTCATGTTTGTCTGTGGTGGAATTCCAGTTCTTGTAGCAGCCACACATACAAGTGGAGTCTAACTCATACCAGTGCTGTGTGCTGGTGTTTGACTGGTGCATGTCTTCTGCCAGACCTCACAGTTAAATGTATGCCTAACTATTTAAAACACTATGACAGTGTTTTCAAATACAGGGTGGCATTATAACAACTTTACTCAGCAGTTTTCTGCAAATAATAGCCACTTTATTAAAAAAATTCCAGATCAGCTTACAGCTTAACCCCAGTCATTGACAACCATTTGTAATAACAAACCTCTGCTTTTTGGGGAATGGGACTTGTGCAAATTATTGAAAGATCCAGCTTGTGGCTGACATACTTTTTAAAGATCTTTAAAATTAGATACCTCAGATATCCTTGCAGAGTGAATTCAAAGATAAAAGGTCTTTTAATCCTTCTGCAGGGGCTGCATTAGCAGCACAGTCATGTCTTGGTCAGGCTTGGGAGACCTGCATCCCCTCTATGCTTCCAAGCCGAGGGTGCCTACCCCTGAGCAGAGGGGTGCAAAGCAGAGGTCCCACAGGCATGACTGGCACAGGTGCTCATCTGTCACTCAGCCACAATGACAGATGAAGAAAAGCCTGAAGATTGCTCTTCCTCCAGCTCTCAAAGGAATTTTTTTGGCAGGTCTGGTTGTTTCATCCAGATATTAAATAGCTTTGTGGTATCATCTTCTCATCACTGCCAAAATCTCTGAATACTCTTGTGTGTCAAAAACCAGATTTGCTTTAGACCTCAGATAATTAAAATCAAATAGAAATCATTAAAACTTTTTTTAAAAAGCTTAAAACCTGTGAGCTGAAGATAAGATACAGATTTGTTCATTTTTAAGAAATGGCCTCTCCAGTTGACTGGAGTTTAGAAAGCTTCTGTGTTTATACAGGTACCTACAATCTGTCCATCTCTTAATTTCTTCACCAAGAATTGATGTTAATAAATGGAGAAGACATTCATTTCTTCTCACACAAAGACTCATGTTGCCATATGGTCACAACATCAACAGGGGCTAATTTTTCCGGCTTCACAAAGCAAAGCCAGCCATCCACATTAGCTTAGAAACCTGGCTGCACTTAATGCTCTTTCTTTTTTCCATCAAAGGCTCATTCCTGGAAACACCTTGTTCTTTGAATAATGGCCATTTCGGATGCTTATCTTTGATGGTCTTAGGCTTAGCAGGTTGCTAGTGCTACTGTGTACCAGGCCTTTCCCTGAGGGACTCTGCAGTGGGTGCAATGCTGGCAACTGCAGAGATTTGAGTCCATCATTTTCTTCTGAAATTTTCAGAAGCAAAATATATTGCTCTTCTCACAGTTTTTCCCCTTAAAGTCTATGGAAAATTAGAAGCGAATTCACAAATGTAGTTCTTTCATAGTAGACAACAAAAACCCCCTTTGAGGAGAACTTGAAACCACATTGATATTGCTGTATTTAATCCCTCAAACCACTTTTTCTAACTAATAAGTAATTTAAAGAAAATTTACTTCAAAACTTAGGTACTAGGTTATTACAGTGCCTGCATACTGCAGGCTTATGTGCAACAGCTAAAATATACTTTTGATCATGCTCTGTAGCGAGCATATCAGGCTGGTCATGTAACATTAGGTCTCATGTAACACAGGTCTCCTAAACCTTATGGACATAATCTTCCATTTTGCATATAAATCAATAATAATGGTGGGTTTGACTTTTAATTTTCTATGTTCTTCTCTTTTAGATCTAGGACAGCAGATAAATGTACAAGTACCTAAGGAATCCCAGTTCCATCTCAGACTGTCCCTTTTCATAAAGGATTGCATATGCTGGCAAAATCCATACTGTGACCTTCCTTCTGCATTTCTTATTTATAAGGTTCCTGGAGATGCATTCCAAAGATACATTTCTTATTTAGAAAGAACAATTTTATTCGAAGAGCAAATAATGACTCTGAACATTTGCTTAGTCCAAAAATGTGCTTTTTCACATGGGATCACAGGACCAGTCTACTCCTCTATAGCAGCAGCAAAGCAACCTTTTTTGCTGTTAAACTGTTACTGTTAAACTGTTAAACTGTTCTCTCTGCAAAGGTGCAGTTTGTACAAAGTTTGCCATCGGACAACTACACAGGGAGTGAAGGGACAGTGACAGAGGTGGGGTGTACCACAGGTGAAACACACTTCTTCCCATGTAACAAATGCAAAGCAATGCCCAGGAGCAATTCTGGTAGTTAGGGACTTCATGGTCCCCTCCACTCCCAGGGCACCCCCCAGAGCCTGGCTCTCCTACTCATGCCCAGCTGTGGCTGCCCCTCTGGCCTGGGCGGCATGGTCTGACAGACAGGGGTTGCTAAGCATGCTAAGGAAGCTAAAACAGGAACATTTCCAGAATAGCACGGTGGAATGATTCACAGATACACAGCTCCACTACATCATCAACTGTCCCAAGTGATGCCCATGTCTCCTACATTTAGTATGGAATTCTATGCATTTTCTCGCCTCCAAACAGGGGTTAAAAAAATTCCCAGGACAAGACAAATTAAATCATCTCTCTAATTACTTCTGGAAAGCCAAACTCCTCCTCTGACACTTTAAAGCTTTATCTCCAGCTGTGTCTTGGCCTGTCTGCTCTGTCCTGGTTTGCCTACAGCCTCCTTGGCTCTATTCTCACCATTAACTAAAGATTGTCCCCCAAAACGCCAGTGCAGCATCCCATGTGGGAGCTACAGCTCAATAGCCTCCTGTCACCCCTCCGTTTGCACTTGTGGTTTCTGCCGGGGTTTACTCCAGTTCTGCTTATGCCGGGGTTTCAACACTATCTGCCGTCTAGTAGCTGTGAGTTTCCCGAGATTACTCCCAGCTGTGGGAATTGCCCCAAAACATCTTTGCTGTTGCGACTGCCTTAGCCAGCATCTCTTTAAAATGCGGGCTCCAGGTGATTGACTTCCAAGTAAGAGGAGCTGAATGGGTTTAGACAGATTAACATTCTAGCAGTAAGTGGCAGTCATTCCAAGGAGCTAAATCAAATTCTCAAGTGCTCATTAGCCACAGGGGAGAAAGGGGGAAAAAAAAAAGAAAAAAGAAAAGAAAAAGTAAGGAAAAAAAGTAGTTTGAGAAGATAAAAAAGAATGAGTACATAATGGAGAGACTTGGTGGAAGCTGTTTTTTCATTAGAGTTTTCATTGATGGCCATTACCCTAAAACACCGGGTCATGGGGTGCTGCTGCACGGCAGTAGCTTGTAACACAAAGTACGAAGGTGCAGTTGACCCAGGTTCAGTTCAAGTTCAGAATCAGCCCGGTAAGTTTGGCTGGCAGGATGTGCGTTAGCGGTGCCGCGCGTCAGTGGCAGGGGGAAAACTACCGCAGCTGCTGTTTGCTGTCCAGCCTTGGAAGGGCTGCTCTGCACCCTGAAAAACAAAATACAAGTCTGCTGTGATGAGTTCACTCGGGTCATCCAGGGCACTTCGTGCTCTCGTAATAATTTGTCTGTTTGGAGTGTCCTAATGGGACAGAATTGCAGCAGTCGTAGTGAGGGGGAGGCAAGGAGGACGCTCACCACTTAGCAATGCAGACAAGAGGTACTGCTCTGTCTCGGGGCGTGCAGGCACAGCGGGTTCTCCGCAGGTTCGAAAGGTGCACTGACAGTGGCCATTGCCGAACAACACGCTGAGGAGGACGGCACAAGTGGCCCTGCGGCAGCCGTCCCCTGCACGGCCATCCTGCGTCCCCCTCCTCTGGCAGCACGGCTCCCCTGCCCTCCACTCCTTCCCCTCCCGGCGCTGTCCTCGTTCAGGCTTAGGAGCAGGGTGAATCGTGGGTCTGAATCCTACTAGTGAGTGGAGTAGTTTACATTTATACAAAATATTTAAAGTTTTTTCTCAAGCTTGTTTTCCTAGAGTTCTACAAATCACGCAGATTTTTGCAGTTTAGGCAGTTGCACTGCGGAACTTCACCTGTTCTCACTAAAAGCATAATAGAAGGCATAAATAGGAAAGATTTGGAATTATTAACAACTTGTCCCATAAAAGTAAAATCAGCTCTACCTGAGTGCAGAGGGAAGTCCCCATTTACCTTTTACATTTCAGAAACAGCAGAGGCAAATCCTGCCAGGTTCTCCTTGCTGCTTGATTTACTCAGAGAAATATTTTCACTGCTGTTTCACACAGCACTAATGAGTTTAAAACCCAGTGGGTTCACAGCAGCTGAATGGCGGCGAGAGCACAACCCTGAACTGTACCCAGCTACAGACTTGCCTGCAGGAAAGGAGGAAAACCCAAAAGCACTCTGCAAGCTTGAATGCTTGAAGAAAAGTTGTCTGAGGATTTGGTTTAAATCAGGCACCCACACCTGGCTTTGTACACATCAGAGCTCCTGATGCCAGCCCTCCCAGGTTCTGCTTGGCTGCTGGCTCATGCTGCTCCATTCCCTGCACTCTCCACCTGCTCTGCAAAGTGTGCTTTGTCTAAGTGAAGCTCACCCTTGGCACAGGAGCATGATGGAAAGTGCCTGGGTGTTCTAGCAACAGAGTCAGCATGAAGCCTGGAGACAGTTGAATACATTCCTTTGACCGGCACCCACATTTTTCAATGCCTTTTAGAAAGCAGCTTTCACTGAAAAAAGAAACAGCAGCGAAGAGCTCAAGATGTCAGGAAATGCTTTTGCTGACTTGGTGTGAAGAAAATATTTTTCTTATCCAAAGCAGCAGAAGAAGCTGAATAAGTCACTTGACCTTCCTTCCTTTCCTCTCCTTACCCTCTAGGCCTTCTGCCTCTGCAAAGGACGTTTCTTCAGCCATTTGCCATCCTGTCTAGCACATTTCTTCATTATTTTTTTCCTTGCATAGTCAGCTCCTTGGACTATTCAAAACAGTTCTTGATTTCCTCCTACCTTGCACTGATGGGCATGGCAAAGCCTTCTGCTTGGATCCGTCACACACACAATGGTTATAGAACTTTGCATAAACAGTGGCTGAAATGATAGCAACTGAGTTTTCTTTCTGGTATTCTGAATTTCTCTGCTATAGTCTCAATAGTTTGCAAGCTGCAAATTTGTGGATCTAAGCTCGTTAAGCTTGAAAGCACTGCATACTGCAAAAATTCGTGCAGGAATTTGAGTCATTTTGCTAGGAAGTGTCATGCATAGCTCCCATGATCACTATTACAAAGTATGATCCTAATTAAAAGAAACCCAAACCACAAAAAGCACCTTTGTGTTCAGAATCCTGATAGTTTGCTAGTGTAAATTATTATTTCCTTCCCTTCTGCTCCGGATTTCTTTGATCCTCTAAGCCAACACAGGTAAGGAGCAGAAAGTTGGGTCTTTTTCCTATTATACCATGCATCTGCACTGCAAGTACAGTCCCCACTGCAAGCACTGTGGGTACAACATAGTCTCCAGGCTCATAATTAACAGTGATGATTAATGGCAAAGTATCTGTCAGAAACTGTGGGGATAACTGCTCATCCCTTAAGGAAGGGGGATGCACAGGATGACCTCTCAAAGTCTCTTCCAGCACTGTGACTCTGTGACCACACGAAGACAAAAGGCCCCCAGCTTGTTTTTCAAGTAGTCAGCTCTTTGCAGGGCTGCAACTAACAGCTAGGGAAAAAAACATCCTTCCATCTGCAAGCAGAGATCATTGATACGGGTGCAAAATTCTCCTGCCAGGTAAAATTTTTATGAATATTTGATTATTTTCTTCCAATTATTACCACAATTGTACTATGATGCTAGCTGCTAATGGCAGGCTCTCTGTTCAAAGTTATGCACTTTGTGACAGCTATAATGTATGGACCTGGAAATGGAGCCCAGATTGCAGTAGGTGTCCTGCTGTCATGTTAGTTTAGAGACTCCAACCTAATAAACTTTCTTAGAATTCAGTCCAATGATGCATAGTAAAACTACTGTTTTCTGAACTGTTTCAGTGGAAACAGGTTTATATTAGAGAAGAATGGAAACACCTCAGAGATTTAGATTTTTGTAAAGCCATTTTCATCATTGCTCTTCTACCTTCCCCAAGAAAACTAGGAACAAGAGAACATTTCAATGAAATTTCAATTCTTAGTAAAGATCCTTACCTTGAAAGGGGAAAATTATTTCACCTGGTGAAACTTTTCATGGTGCTGATGTGAATGGAAGTGTGATGGCATGAAACTGGTGCCACTGCAATAGCCGGTGTGCATGAATAGGTTTGTTCCCAGGTGGTGGCCATTCCTTGATAACTGGGCATTTCCTCCCCCGCTGCCATCAGTAGCACCTCCCTGGTGGCTCAGGGGCTATTTATGCTGAGTAAGATGGCTTGACCAGTTTTGGGAGTGCTTACAAGATTTCTCTGTCAGCTCAGCTTCAGCTTGTACTAACAAAGTGGTAGCAGGTGGGAGAGAATAGGGTCAGAGCACTCCTGGGTTTTGTGTGGTTTCTGTCTGAAATGCTTCTCGGGTGCTCAAAGCCTCCTTCTAGATTTCTCCACTTGCTCCTGCACAGTGGGTAGGATCTATGATTTTTTTTCTACCTGCAATTTAAAGTGGTGAATTTTGGGAAAAGCTGCAGCTGGATGGGTATGTCTGGAAAACAGGGAAAGGAAGAAGGAAAGGAAGGAAGGAAGGAAGAAAGAAAGAAAGAAAGAAGTGAAATGTAGTAACGCTTATGGAAGTAGAAGAAAAAAAAGGAAAAAACCCCCACAAAGCAAACCCCCAAAAGCACATTGGCCATTGTAGTAGAAAGTGCTGCTAAAAACCCAGTCATGTCAGCATTGGCTAGAGGGAAGATGCTCCTGACTCTGTGTACCCTGTTCCTCTCCATCCCTCCTGCTTAAAACAATTGTCTATAATACCAGTAGATATTTTGGCTTTGTCAAGGTTATTATTAACAAACCACTAACTACTAAGCTAATAGAATTAAAAGAAACACCCTGCAATTAAGGCCTATAAAATTCATATAGTCTCTGTGCTTTGGTAGGAGCAGTCTGACAGGGATGGCAGAGCCCCATTACATGGTGTGGAAGATGGCTGGCTTCCAGGCAGTGTAAGTCATCTGGTCTGTGGCAACCTGTACTTCTTACTGCTGCTGGTAAGAGACTATTTTAGGGCACATGTTTACTTGACCATCACTTACTGAGACCAGACTAAGCCATTAGTTTTACTTCTAGTGAATCCCATTAATTAACCTGCCAAATATTTCATCAGAGTTCCTAATGGGAAAACTTACAGAGGAGCTAATGTTTATTATGGTCACTAATGTAGCTTATCTTACTGTAGATCTGGAGGGACTTGGTCATGGATCAGGATCCTGTTGTGCTAAACGCTGCCAAATGTGGATCACATCCCATGTTTGTCCCCACAGAACTTATCATCTGAATAGGCTTTGTCAACAGATCTTCCTTAGGATAGAGTACACCTGGACTGGAAAGATAGAACAGCAAGAATTACCTTTTTTGTTGTGAGTTATACTCAAACAATATAAATATAACTTTAGCATTCATACTTATTTAAAAGTCAAACCAACTGTATCTGTGCACCTGTTTGTGACTGTGTCACAAATTCTTCCACTTACCATGTCATGTATAATCAGAAGTCATAATTTTATTTTGATCTTATTCTGTATGAATTGATATATGCAATGCTAAACATTTGCTTCTAGGTTAATTTTTTTAAGAACAGTGAATTGCTTAGAATGTTGCAACTGAGACTAAAATAAAGCATGAATTTTAATGTGCCATGTCTTTTATTCAAGTATATACAGTCCACGTTTTTCACATAGACTGAGTGAATTTCACCTTTATACTGTACATTTTTAATAAATTTTCAGCTAGGGAGGATTTAATTGCTCTTTAGAACTGACTTCTTTGAACTCTCAGATTAAGCTGAAAAGGTGCTGTGAAATATTGAAAAAGAGGAAAAGCCAGAAACATACAAACATTCATCATTAGCATCAGGACACTGCAAGTAAGGGAATTAAACTGATAAATATGCTTTATGTATAACATCTCAAATCTGTGTTGTACTGTTCATCTTGCTGCTATGAATCTGAAGTAAGATAGGCAGTAAGGCTGGTAAGGGTAAGGATTTTCTTCAAATATTGCAACAAGACACACTGTGCTGCTGTTATATGATGATCAGTTATAAAATAATTATCATAGAAATTTTCAAAACTGGACTTCAGTGCTACTCAGAGTATTCTTGCCTGAGCTGGTCACTCTCTCTAGGTTTCAAGTGGACTTGACAGGCAAGCAGAGTGTTTTTAGATTTCCTGTATCTAATTTTGAGACTACACCCTTTGAGACTACACCCTTTGAGACTACTCAGTGCAAATTCAACTCTTATAATGGTTCAATGGTTCAATTCCTTTTTCAACATGATGTGATTTTTTGGAGTGTTTTGTCTTTCTCTTAAAAAAAAAAAAGAGAACAGAGAAAATATTGTGGGCTCAACTATTTTCCTGTCACACAGCCTTCTGTCCCTATTTCCCAGATAGGTGTGTGGATCTTTTGTCATGTTTAGTTACTCCTTCTGTCCCCATTGCTAATGCTTATCTTTCCTAGTAGACTGCATCCTCTTTTTTCCTTGTTCATCACCAATTATTAATTATTGTGTCCTTTTTGGGGGGTAAGAGACATTGGGCTGGATGCTGGCACTTGGTGTGTGAGGTTTATTCAGCACTGGGGGAAGGCAGCAGCTGCCCAAAGCCTGTGATGAGAAAACATGAGTAATGTTCAATCAAAGGTGGTCAGGGGCCCAATCTTACTTTTCTTTTAGCCCTGTCATGGCCCCATGGGAATATTTTAAGAAATTATTTCAAAAATTAGTTTGATCTCATGGAAGCTGGTTTCTGACATCTGTCACCCATTATTGAAGGAGCTCGTGTACCAGAGTGGGTATTAGAAACAAGAGCAATCTCCAAATTTGAGTATTGACCCAGAACTTTGCTGAAAGTCAAGGCATATGTAAAGGTAACCATAATTTCCTGCTGAAATTTGTCTTTGGGCATATGTCCTTCCAAGGTTAGGCAGTCAAGAACATGAAAACTGAACATTCTTACAAAAAAGTGTTACTGAAAAGTGTTAAAAAGTTTTAGAAAGAGTTTTAAACTGAAAGAGGGTAGATTTAGACTAGAATTTAGGAAGAAATTCCTCATAATGAGAGTGTTGGGGCACTGGGGCAGGTTGCCCAGAGAAGTTGTGGATGACCCATCCCTGGAGCAACCTGGTCTAGTGAAAGATGTCCCTGCCTGTGGCAGGGGGTTGGAATTAGATGGTCTTTGAGGTCCTTTCCAGCCCAAAACATTCTATAATACCATGATTACTCATGGGTGAGTAGACTGGAGACAACTGAGGGCTCAGAAGCCGCAAGCCCATGCACAGAACAGAGAAGAAAACCAACAGGTTACAGGCGTGCAGGTGAACAGTCCTACTGAAAGCCTGCAGAGGAGCCTTCTGGTTTAGCATCATCTCTTGCTGAAATAAACTATTTCATGATTATCTGATTTCTCCTGTATCCAGAAAATTCCTGGTTTTGTTGCAAATTGCTGATTAAAAAAACCTAATTTTACCTAGCTATTTAAGTCAAAAAGAATATTGGTATTTATTAACATCAGGTTTATGTGGTACAGAGATCTTGTGTATCTGGGTGACCTTCCTGTTTGATGGCTTCCTTTTCTGCATTATAGCCCCACAGCCTGTGTCCCGTGTCCTGCTGGAGCACTTCTGTCCATTGGAGCGTGGAAGGGGTTCAGCTCTCACCATTATTTTCAAGTCCCTGAGTCATCCGAGTCCTCTTTTTCTGGTAACCACGCATGACTATTATGGGATGTGTGTGAACACCCCCTCCCTCCCACAGTCACAAACCTTCCTAGTTGTTTCCCTGACCTCTCACACCCAGCTGAGCACACAAGTGTCTACATGCACAACAGTGATATGTAATGTTGTCTTGGTGGCTTCCCAGACCTTGCTGCTTGTGTGTGCTGAGAGACAGAAGTGAATTTAGGCCACATCTTTTCTCTCCTCCCTCCCCCTTTTTACAAGGATTAATAAATAGCTGAATTCTACTTGGCTTGACTTTTGTTCTGTCCTTAGGGCTTGCTTCGGTACATAACGATAATTTCCTGCTGAACTGCTTCTGCTGCACTTTGCCTGTTTCACTTCCCTTCCAAAAGAAGTGACTTCAGAGTAAATACCGGACCAGAACTGTGTGACTCCCAGCCAGGGTTAAATGTGACCACAGAGCCTTGTGATTTTACCCAGCTTCTGATTTCACCAGCGATGTCTTCCAGTTTTGAGCTAAAGTATGTTTGCTGTGAGGAGAGCGCCCAAGTTTTCAGCTGTGAATTCTCAACCATCTGCAAAGCAGAACACGACTCCAAGGTCCCCTGTGCAAACTATCTGCTCTTCTGAGCTGCAAAACTGTGAGAGAAGAGTAATACTACATTCAGAGCAGTTTGCCCTTGCTTTTTCAGGTCCTCTTTTTACTACGAGGACTGGAAAACACTTTGTATGTGTGAGAGAGCACAGCATAATAATAACAGAAATGACATGACCATTATTATTTCTGTGTTGAGGTGGTGCTGCCTGTGGCTCTGTGAAAGTGTGGAGCTCTCTTCCCTTTTCCCCAAGGCTTTAATAAAATCAAGAGGGAAGAAGAGCAGCAGCTTGTTGCAGCACTCTGTGAGTTGTGGGTTTGGTTGGAGGGTTATGTAAGGGCACCTTTGCATACAGCCAAGGTGCATCATGCAGACACCCCTGAACTAAAACACCCCAATATACCCTCTGGCTCCAGAAACCCCCAAAGACTATTTTCTAGCCAAATGCAGCAGGAGCACGTGGCAGGCATACCGACATGCCGGCTGCCCTGGGTGAAGGGCTTACATCAGCGAGAAACAGCCGCTGCCATCACAGATGGGCGTAGCTGTGACACCCCCAGCCCGGGGCTGATGGGGACAGAGCCCCTGGCAGCTCGCAGGCGCTGGGCCAAGGGGAGCAGCCGTGGAGCCACTGTGGCTGCAGCTCTGTGGCTGGGGGCTCCTGCACACAGAGGATGCAAACCCAGTGCTCTGTACCCAGCTCCCACAGGTGTAACCGGCTGCACAGTGGGCACAGCACCCAGAGCCGGGACCTGGAGCTGGAGGAGAGTTGTTGCAGTGAGATGGAGGGCAAAGAGGAGACAGCAGCTGCAGCACAGCCAGGCATGCGACAGAGCTTCTGCCAGGGCCAGGTGAGGGCATGCCTCCAGGCTTGTCCTGCCCATCCCAAAACACAACACGGGGAATCTCACTGCAGTCACAACAGATAGCCTTAATGAGGGACTCAAGGAATAGACACCAGTGGCTTTGCTTCCTTCTTTTTGTTTGGGGATTGTATTTGGTGTGAGGACAGCATGGAAGAACACATAAGGTAACCTGTAGAAAAGCAAATATTACCATGACCTGGGCTGGTGCTGCTGGAGTTGCAGAAAGGCAGAGGCAAAGTGCTGAGGTGAATGAGAAAGGATGAGAAATGAAGAGTTTAAATGAAAGCCTGAATCTGAAATGTGTGCAGAAGAAGCAGCTGTTAAGAAAGATAGGATGGTCAAACTACCAAGCAGGAAAACAAGAGGTGCAGACTGGGAGGAGGTGATGGGGGGACCACAGTGACAGATGTTGCAAACATAGTGCATGGAAGTGTCACAGAGAAAACAAGACCTTTCTGGAGAAGAAGGTGCTGTGTTACAGACTAAGAATATTGAGATCTTTTATGTAGGAAGGGACACAATTTCACAGACCACTATCAGAAATGCTCACTCTCCAAACTACAACTTTAACTGGGAAAAAAATCAAATGCTCTATGATTACAGACTTATTTATAGACTCTGATTACTGAATTATATTCAAATATTTAACCTGTAGTAGGAAACATTCTGTGTTAGAAAACTTAAACAAAATTTTGAGTTGAAGTAGAGGCTTTTTAACTTTTTATGAAAGTAGAAAATGTTCTACTTCTCCAATTACTTTTCTGATAATTAGAAATTCATTCTTGAGTGACATACTCTCACTTGTGTTTTTCATAGTTTCCCAATTAGAGAGAGAGCAAAAAAATAGTTTTGTCATAATCTCCTTAATGAAATGCAGTCACCAAACTTTCAACATGCAGTTTTCTTGCTGCAGTGAAGTGAGCTATTGGGCAGGAGTGATAAAGTCTACAATAGGTATAACACAATTGATAACACAATAAGCCATATTCAGAAGGAAACATTACAATCCAGGAGACACGCTTAGCCCCCCAAAAAACACCCCAAACCCCCTGACATTGAATGTTCATAGCCAGACATTTTTTACTGCAATTTTAAGATCACTCTTGGAGGACGCCTTCCTTCATCAAATACTATTGCCTTTAAAGATTAGTGTTCACAGCCTAATCATGCTGCACTTAGCTTAATTTGCTTTGCTATGGACTCATTAAATTCTTTCTTTTGGTCAGAAACCCTACCATGGCTTGGCAGAGAAACAGGAAATCTCTTCTCTGTGTTGCAGGGTTGTGACTGCTCTTTCATTTTAACACACAGACTGGAGGGTGCTGCAGCAAATTACACGTGGGTCACTCCTTCCTTCCTATGTAAGGAGCTCACAACCCCTTAAAATACTTTGTCAGCTGGACAGCTGGGACAAGAGGGAGAAAAATTATTCTTATGTCAAAAATGGCTCAGATTGCCATTGTATCAGTTAGAGCTAATGTTTAATTTTAGGTTACCTGAAACCTCAGTGACAACGATTCCTACAACTGATTGTTGAGACTGCTTTCATCCCATCTCAGCTTGTGATAGATCCAGCACTTGGTGATCAAGAAGAGACTTTCCTGAATTGCTACTGTCATTTGTGCTGAGAAAGTGCACTTAAGGAACAACCTGGCAACATTTACCTGTTATTTGAACTGGAATCTGTGAATCAGAGTAAAGCACAAGCAATAAATAGTAGAGGTTTTGTACTATTGTTTTGCTGGCAGCTGAGCAATGTAAAAATTGCTTTCCTCGCCAAAGTTTGGAAGTCCATTAAAAAGTTGCGAGCAGATGTGTCATGATTGTCCCTACACCTGCAGGAGTATGCAGGCAGATGTGGTACCTTGCAGTCTCACCTGGGTCCATGGAAAGTGTCTCCTTCACAAATGGTGAGCAATAAGGAGTATTTTAATTGCTGGATGAGCTACTGCCTGGCATTAGCTCTAACTAGACACCCCTGGTGCTGTCATGCACTTCACCTGCAGCTGAACTGAACTAAGAAAAAAGTCAAACTCTTTCCTGTCTTTGGTATCTCCCAAGGAAACCTGTTTGCATCCTGCACCAGAAAGGTATGAACTCTCTTTCAGAGGTAAGACCCACAAGCACATGTGAAGAGCCAGTAGAACAGGCAGAGCTACACTTTTAGCAGCATACCTTAAAACAACTGACTTTACCACACTGGTGCAACCATGGCTTTTGGTAGTGTACCTGTGTTCTGGACATGCAGGACAGTGCATTTACATGTCTTTCCATTTTCTGTACTATTCATTATATTACAGAGACACTCATTTAGAAGTAATCTGTACATGTTGGCAAGGACTTACTTCTGCCAGTAATGCCCTGGGACTCCTCTAAATGGAGCAAATGGAGCATAAGTTCTCTCTACTTGAGATGGATTGCCTGAGAACTTTATTGGCAAACTTATCAGATGAGGACACTATGGGAAAGCCTCCCTTTGGGCAAATGGGTTGTGATTTTAAAGAAGAGTACTATAGAATACTTAAGAGGTTTTTGTACCACTAAACCCCTCATTATTTACTATTCTGGACTATTTCTCTTAAAGAATTTAACTGCATAATGTGTGCTGCTAATGCTGAACTCCCATTATAATTCAAGTATTTTATGAAAGTTTTCCCCATGATTATTTGCTCATTAATGCAGCTAAGTTCTGAAAGATTTTTTTTTTATTCTTGATGCATTTGCTAAAACTGGAATCACATCCTTTTATCAACTTTTGAATTGCAATAGTTTGGAGAGAACGCTCTGTTAACTTGACCTTTGCAACATTTGACTGTGAGCTTTACATATCATACCAAGAGTAGTTTGGTTCATTGGTTTCTGTCTACAGCAAAACTCTCTTAGGGAGTCAACGTGGATTTGTTTAGGTAAGACCTGTGAGATTTTTCTATACCTGAAAAAGAATACAATTAGAGAGATTATTGTTTAGAAGGACAAACTGCTTTCAAAAAGCATAGGTAATACCACAGGGAAAAGGCAGCATAGTGGGTACTCAGTTCTGAATAAATCTTTTAAGAATTAAGAAGAATTCTTAATTGAGAATTGCTAAGAATTAATTAAGAATAAAAGGAATTATTTTTAAAATTAGGAAGAATTATGAAAATCAGTTTCTTTCACTATTTTTAACCTCCAATATTATTTATTCTTTAAAGATTTAACTTGCAAGACTTCTAATCTACTGTTGGGGGCTTGAACTGTCCAGTTATCCTAGATGAAGATCCTCTGTCTACTCATCAATTACAGATGTTAATTGGGGTGGGGGTCATGATAGTAATCAGTTGCACAAATGACCTACGTGGGGAAACAAATAATGAATAATATCTTCAGATCACCACTAGTGGTAAATATTGCTCTGTTAAATATTTGCATATACATGATGGAACATTGCTTGTTTGTTTTGGGATTTTGGTTGGTTGGTTGGGTTTTTGCTTTCCAGAAAAAAAAAATTTAAAAAAAACCCCTGCATTTGAACAAAAGTGACTGAAGGGAGAAGCAAAACTTTTTTTTTTTTTTTTCTTTTTCGCTGTTGCATGACAATGCTAGTAGGAATTACTACTTTAAAAAAAAAAAAACCTGCTGGTGTGTGCTTCCTGTTCCAGTTTGTTTTAGTCACAAGTCTGAATTAGATCTCTCTGTTGGTTGGTTTCATTTACTATAAACAGGTCTTGTGCTTTGTTTCAATACATCAAAGCCATAGCCAGGCACAGACAGGTAATGTAAAAGGGGGTAAGAAAGTTTACAGTCTTGCTTCATTGTTTCTGTAAGCCTTCCAGACAACGGTCAGAGGGATCACGCGGTGTTTAGAAGAAGGCTTGGTTGTTGTTTTTTTGTATATATATACTGGTTTCTCTTTTGTTCCTTTTCTAGAAACCACATGTAACTTTAGGTCAGGAAAGTGTAAAATGCGGCACTTCTTAAACCATCGTTACCGCTGCCTTGGGGTAACTGGATCAGGCAAAGGTGCAGGCTCCTCTCCCTGCTATGGTTGTGCCTGCTGCTGTCCTTCAGGTGAGTACCAGAGGTTTATTTTCTTTTCAAATATACCTGAAGGAGGCAGATGGCTGAGAAGGGTATTTTCTCATGACTGACACTGCCAAAAAAATATCACTGTTTTAGCCCCTTAAAGATAAATGCGAATCACTCCCTCCCACAGTATTTTTAGTAAAGCTACTCTGAAAGTTTGCTTCCTTCCAGCCCTTGCATCTCTCCAGGTTTTCTTCTCTGTTTCTTTTCCTTTCATTTTTTGTTTTGGGGGTTTGGGTTTGAGGGGGGGTTTTTTTGTTTGTTGGTTTGTTTGTGGGATTTTTTGTTAGTGGTGGGCAGTTTTTTTGGGTGGGGGGTTTGGTTTTTTGTTTGGTTTTGGGGTTTTTTTTATCTGCCCTCTTAAAACAACAGGAATGCTGGCTGGCCCTCAGCCAGCCAGAACTCAGCAAGCAGGGTAAAATTTCAGTTCAGATTTACGGGAAGGTGTTGGGAGTAAAAATCTGGTTTGGTGAGTTTAAGGCAGGGAGTAGTCCAGAGACAACCTTGCTACTGTGAGTGTGGAGAGAAAGAGAGGAGGGGAGGGGGGGAGGAGGATAATAAAAACCACCCAGGCTGGAGATTAGAGACCAATTTTTCCCCTGTCCGAGTTTCAGTGCGTGTTCCTGCAGCCTTATCGAGTTTGTAGGCAGAAAGCCGGGTCTGGGGGTGGAAGAGCTGCGCGGTGCCGGCAAAGAGCTCAAGCGCCCCGCTCAGCGCCCTGGAATGTGCGGCTTAGGGCAGGGGCGAGCAGGGGCTTTGGCTTAGCTGGTACTAATTGCAAGTTTTAGTTCTCAAAAACTCTGTTAAAAAAAAAAAAGAGCAAAGAAGCGAAGAGCCAGGAGAGGGGGTTAAGATTGGGAGAGCTGTTGCTCCAAGCAGCAGTGCAAAGAGTTGCTCAACTCTCATTTAGCAGCGCGCTAGGAAGGACAATGCATTAGGTCGCTACCCCAAAACGCTGCCGCTGCTGCGAATGGTGCTGGGCGCTGAGGTGGGCTCCAGGTAGGTACCGTCGCTTCTCGGTTTGCTCTGCACTTCCTCCGTCCTTAGCCGAGGACTGGATTGTACTTACTCTTCTGTGATTGGGTTGACAATGTAACCGACCAGAAGTTCACTTAGAAAATATTAAAGTATTTTTAGGGAGGAAAGGCAAATAGAGAGGACTGCAGAGGTTTTCGGTGGAGTTTTGGTGACTCTTTCCAAGTGACAGATTTCTGGTGATTCTGAAGAAAGATGACAGATGAGAGGCAGAGGCAGGTATTAAACAAGGACGGAATGAGACGTAATTTGCAGATCTGAGAGTTTTAATTTAATTATAATACGTGTTTCTCCATGTCAAAGAAAAACCACAGCGTGACTTGCCTAATGTCTTTGGAGTCAGTTTCGGAAGGAGTGTTTTGTTTGTATGGCTGTTTCTTCTTTTTGAACACTTAAAATTCTGTAGTTTGTACAGACCACAGAGCCTTGGCACAAGTGACAGGGAGGTGACAAGAGGGCTCTGAGTCTGCTGTCTGCTAATCTGTTATAGACATTAGCATAAGAATAGGATCTTATCTGTGAGAAGTTTCTGAAGACCATTTAAAATACATGTATCCATTAGGAGGTCAAGCATCTTCTTCATGCCGAGATATGCGTGATTAGATGAGAAATACTGGCGTCCCCTTATTCATGTTAAAAGAAATAGCAGATTTTAAAACTTTTTAGAGATAAGGCTACACAGCTCATTTCTTCTTAGGAATTTAAAATAAAACTTTGAGCTAAAGCCAACCTATTATAATGGTTAAAGATGGGCTGGGATCTTACAGGTCGCAAAATGCCTACTAAATTTTATCGGCTCAACTGGGCTGACCTGGCAGAGGGCAGGAGCATAAGACGGGGCTGAAATGAGCCGCCTGAGGCTAACGCAAGCTGAGTATCGGTGCCCTTATGTGCCTCCTAGACTTTGCAAATGGTAATTTGGACAAGCCTGCAATTATTCTCTACCAGTCTGGCCGAGCTCACATGATGCGAGAGGGGAAGCGTGCGCGTTTCGCAAGGCGGCGGCGCGGCCGGCGCTGGCAGCGCCCGGCGCGGGGTGGGCTGCGCGCCCCTGGGGGCCAGAGGTGCCCGTGGTGTTAAGCGGAGCCTGGTATACAGCTGGAAAACTGGAAGGCAGCCTGCACCCTCAGAGAGGAGGCGGAGAGAACGCCAGGAATGGGCCGCTGCGTGGTGTCCGGCAGACTCGAAGCTAAAGCTAACAGACTGCTGTCTGCGAGATAAACGGAGAGACAAACACTCCTTCCGCACATTCGTTCTCTCTCCCGCCACTCCCCTGCATGTTCCCGTCCCGGGAGAGGTTGTTCTCCTGGCTTGTTTCAAAGCTGTGCGTCCTGCCGAGAGCTGAGGGCAGCTGTTCCCACCTCGCCTCCTAGCCCAGGGAGAGCCCAGCTCCCTCTGCTGCTTTTGGGGTCTGACCTCTTCTGAGACACAGGCTCTGGGCTCTAAGTGTTGTTAGGGAAATATTTGGAGTTGACCGGCATGTAAATAGTTGCTAGTAATTTCTGAGTGTCCCTGCTGCAGCTGAGGATGCAAAATCTTTGTTTGAAGTTTTAGAAAATAAAAGAATGTGCTTCCTTCAATACAACAGGTCTTTTAAAAGTTGAAAACATTGTAGCAAAAATATTTAATATAAGCAGTGGAGATGGTAGAGCCTTCAGGGAATGCTGTTTCTATGGCAGTTTGGTCTGAACCCTTGATCTTGCGTGGCCTGCGCCTGGCTGGCTTCGACGGAGCTATCCCTGGCACTGGGGTCTGCTTTTGCAGCTTCCCAAAGTTTGGAGTCTTGGCTTCTTCCGCATGGCAGAGCCCCCTCACTTTGCTACTCCTCTGTGAAATGCTACATCCTCTTCTGTGAAAGCTATGAGAGCACCCGACAGCTAGAGAAGATCAGGGTTACTCTGGAGTGGTGTGAGAGTACTTGTTGGTTTACCATAGGAGCCCACAGCACTGCCAGGGTGACAAACTCCAGCAGACGTTACACCGCATATACGGGTGAAACAAAAATGTAATCTTGGCTTTTTCATTCAAATGGCCCTGATCACTTGTGTAGTTTCCTGAACCAATATTGCTCTGGTTTACTGAGAAATTTAGTAGGGGCAAGTATGTGCTCTTCGTGAAGAAGCATTGCCAGATCCTGTTCCTGTTAAAAAAGAGAAATCAATGATGAACATAAAGATGAACGTAAAGATCAAGTTTTCCTTGCAGCAAGGAAGCAGATCTAACAGTTTAACTATAAAGAGACTATCTCCATGCTTGTATGTGGCTGTATGTAGTTGCCTCTTTTGTCATGAAGTTGAAATCTCCAAATTCCTGATGACTTAAACTAACAAATCCTTCCTTATGTTGTAGTTACTTTGAAATTTGTTTCGTAAGGGGATTTTTAGGTGCAATTTTCAAGTTTGTAAAATGGATCCAGTGAACAGGATATTTTTGTCTGCTCCCTTAGCAGAGGGAAGGACTCTGACCTTTATCTTTCCCATATGAGGCCTAAAATAATATTTCTTTCTGCTGTAGTGATTTTTCTTCAGTAAAATGCTTCTGAGTACACCTAGCTCTTGCCAAGATCAGGAACATCTCAGTAGCCTTGCTGAGACAATGCAGGCTTTGTATAGCTATGGCTGGTAGGGCTTTGGTGATACAGTCAACAGAGGAAAGCAACTTTTTAGTAACTGCAAAGCTGACTACCTGATATTTGAGGGCATTTTTGTCCTTTCCAGGCTTTCATTTGCCATAATCACAAATAAGATTTTATTTGAAGAGAATAAAGAGGTTTCTGATTTTTTTAAGTGTGTTTTACAAAATATGCTTAGAGTCTGGATGTTATCTTTTGCTTAGGTAGGTCATAAAGCTGAGACTGAATCAGCACAGATGGGCTTATTTGCCTTGAGATGGAAAGAAACTACAAAGGCATGAGAATCCTCAACCAATAATAATGCGACAACAGTAACTTTCAGGTATTTCCAAAGGGGGAACAGCTTAACCAGCCTCTAACAACTGAGAGGCTTTCTATCCTATTTGCCAATGTGAAAGCTGTTGGGAGGTTTATTCTGGAGAAGCAACACCCCAAGTGATATAGCTCAGAGTTTGGATTCATATTTGAGTACCCAATGAATGGGCTGGAGTTGTGCCTTGGAAATAAAATGACATACTGCCTCTGACTTTTTGTCTTTTATCATAGAAACTTAGTAAGCTCTACCACAAGTCAGGGTGTAGGCTGAGTTTCAGCAAGTTGAGTTCCCAGTAACATTCAATACACCATTTGTGATTGCTGTGTCACAGACCTGGGATTCCTGACCTGGGTGTTTCTGCTGCCTGGACCTGCTCATACAGGCGGAGCGGAAGGACTGTCACTGCCATGTGGGGTTTATGCACAAAAGAGCTGGTGAGAGGCAAGAGGTGGGATAGATGCAGGTGGAGCACAAGGAAATGGTGAGGGGTGTCAGCTGGGTACATAGCGAGCACAGGTTGCCAGCAGACTGGCTGCTGTTGTACTATCTCAGCAGCAAGGGAGAGATTTTAGAAGGAATTTAGGGGAGGTGAGCAAAGTTCCTCTGCAGTTGTGACCAGGGAGGTAGTCCCAGTGAGGAATTATGAAGGAAAACAGAAGGGCATATGATGGGAAGCATGAAGTGGGTGTTCATACGCTGCAAAAGACACCTGTTTGTGCTATTCAGCTCTGCTTGCCTGAGCACGTATCGTATGTAAGGACACCTTTTATTTTATTTGTTAGAAGATGGAGAGAGGATCAACAGGAGCACCAAAAATGAGTGGTACATTCAAAGCTATGAAAATTACTCTTGAAGTAATATTTGGAAGATGAAACAGTGGATCAAGATTGTAGATCAACAGTGGATCAAATAATGAAAGAACAAAAACTAACGTCACCGTCAATGAGCTAATGTGAGGGTGACACCCCAGGGAAGTGTTTCATCTCTCAGGGCAGACAGAATAGCCAATGTCTTTGACATGCATGCAGAAAGCATCAACAGCTCTTAGCTGTACCTTGAAAGAAAAGGCTGCCCAAATAAAAACTGTGCCCTGCCTGCAAACAGAGCAGTAATGGTCACCGTGGAAAGTCGAGAAAAGAGACTTTGGGTATTCCTTGAGAGGCAGGGTGATATTAGAGACTCTGCTTTATCCATAGATAGCTGGAAGTGATGGCTGGGCTTTCAGGAGGCAGTCTTTCAACCTTTCTAGCAGAAGAAACGACTGAGGGGCATTGGTTGGCCTGGATATTATGGGGAAGAAAATTGAAGGATATTGCAATGTAGGGACAATTTTGCGATTTAACTTGGTAGAGAGATAAGGGTTAAAAGCAAAAGAGAAGTCCTGACGGCTGATGGAATGGAAATTGCAAAAAGGCTGAATGGTGGACATAATGGGGGAGTCTAATGGATGATGCTGAATGGGACCACTTGAAGGTTAGTGCAGGAAAAACTCAGCAGTAGAGAGCCTCTGGATAGTGCATGCCAAATAAATAGTCTCTTTTAATGAGGAAAAGAAAAAGATCAGGGCAGCAGAGGAACAGAATTGGTAAAATGGGTGCAGCATCACAAAGAGGGTTGTATGGGTCATCAGCATAAATCAGCAACACTAAGAAGAGAAAAATGGGTAGTCTAAACCCAAGGAGGAAGGTGATGGACTTGGGTGAAGGGGAGGCATTTGCAGGGGAAGAGAGAAAATGAAAAATGAGCAATCCTTGAAAAGAGGAGGAGGAGGAGAAGGAGGGAAGGAAGAGGAGGAGGAAGGGGAGGAAGAAGAGGAAAAGGTCAGCTCACTGAGTCTGATCCCAATCAGGGAAAAGTTGAGACAGAGGTGCTTCATTAGGGTTTGAAAGCTGTGCTCAAGATTTCAAGACCTGTAAGGATGGAAGTATGAAGTGACTGTGGCTAACAGGTCTTTAAAGTCCTGTTGATGGGGTGACAAACAGAGGACATGAGGTCTGAGCAGTATACAGGGTGCAGCTGCAGGAGCTCTTATGGTTGGGGAGGGAGGAAGAGCCAGAGATGGGGAAAAAAAGCATGAAAGGCAAGGAGGGAAGATAGAGTCAAACACAATCATGCACGCAGGGACATGTCCTCTATATGTTTTTGCAACAAAAGCGCATGTTCAACTCACCTCAATTAAATATTAACATTATTACCATGACTTAAGGCCATGTTTCTGGCAGTAAAATTTCTGTTGACTGTGTATGCTGAAATTTCACCAGAGTTCATACACAACTATCCACATCCTAATGGGAGTGCTAGTCCTCACAGGAAGCATTTCACTGTCATTAGCATTTTCATTAAAGGTAGCACTAATACCTGAAGCTTACAGGAGCGTAGTCACAGGTAAAGCTGCAAGCAGACCTAGATTTAATGGGTGAGTGTATTCAAACTTTTGGGACTGCAGTACAGTCTGTGGCTCTTGTAGATGGATTCTGCCTTTGGCTTCTTGGCCTCATGAAGCAGGCAAGAAAAGACACAACTCAGCTTACTTACTGAGTGCACCCATTCGATGAATGTGCCCCTCTGGCTGGGGCAAGGAGATCTGAATGTGCTTGCTGTTGCTGCCATATGTGGTGTCTCAGCCAGTGTTTACAAAGCAAATGGGATGAGTAGATGCTACTGACAAAGTTGTCTGCTCTGAGCCCACAGGCCAAGGGTGGCTGCAGATGTACCCAGCAGCGTTGCACAACCCCAGGGCCCAGGAGCAAGCTTCAACCTGGGCATGGCTCAAACAGGCCACAGTTGTCCTGCAAGGAAGGAAAAAAAAGTGATTTTCATAGAGGATAATTGTATTGAGCAACAATAAACAAAAAGGCTTTTACAAGCTTCTTTTGCATAGTGAAGTCCCGAGTCTCAACTTACCTATGTGAGTCACAGGTCACTGTATGTGTGCAGAATAAATCTTCCTAAGCACCACAGGGGTGCCAAGAGGTATCTGGGATGTCAGGACGGTGCCCTGCCTCCTCTGGTGTGTGATCAGTGGGAACAGGGTCTGAGACAGGCAACAGCTCCTCAACACACCTGTCTCTGCGCTGTTCTGCTCCTCTCTGCCTTGTAATGTGCCAGCCTGCAGCTCTCCCTGATATTTTAAGGTCTGTTCTCTGACCTGTGTTTTACCACAGGTGTTTGCAGGTCCTTGCTGGAGGTGCTGAGAACATGTCTTCCCATGGTCACTCTTTATTTCTCTTGGAAAGCTCTGGTTTTCTGCAGGGAGTCATCTGCAAGCTTACATTTTTGGTAAGCAGCAAGACCGACTGGCAAACAATTTTAGCTTTTACTGTTTGCTAACCTTATGAGCCTAAGTAAGAAAATTCCTGTGCAAATTCCTGTGCAAATTCCTAGCCATTCCCATGGCCACCTGCCTCAGGGAAAGTTTATCAGGCACACTGTCTGGTTGATATACAGGGCACTGTATGAAACCTACAGCTCTGAGGAATGTGGAATGAAGTGCCAGAAGCCTTGAGTAAATACATCAAGTATTGTTAAACTGAAGGCACTGGTGGCCTTGTCTGTTGGCTTTCGCATCACAATGAGAAAAGCCCAGGGCGAGCATTTTGCTTACAGAACAGTTTCAGGGCTTTTTTTCCCTCCTCTATCTAGAGCGTTATCTGGAGTTTGAACAGTGGCTTTTTGATTCCTGACATCTCCCAAGGATGAGTTTGTGGTGGTGTGCCAATGGGAAGAGAGGCACCATTAAAACACATTAGGGATTTTATCACCAGCAGCGATCCTGCTGGTCCCTGGGCTGTGGGACTGCTGAGAGCAGGTTGTAGTGTCCATCCCACTGGCCTTTACCAAGGAGACTGAAATCTGAGTCAAATCCTAGCATTTCCATCTGCAGATCACTGATGTTTTGGGTTGTTTGTTTGGGTTTTTAAAGGAAAATATTTATATTTGTGTATTTATACATATATATAAACAGTATATGCACTATAGGTATCAACACAAATCAGTCTCAGTGCTGGATTTTTAATTCCCAAAGCACTGTCAGTTACCACCTTTATCAGTGTTTTAGGGAGGTGATCTCGATGGGATCATTTTACCCACTATGCCATATTTTTTCTTCTCTCCTCCTGTATATCAGAAATACACTCTTGAGGAGTGCCACAAGAGACAAGCTGTAAAGAATATACCGCATATATAAAAGAGGTGCATGAAGCATCTTGCCTCTGCATTTTCCGACAGACGCAACAGGGTTTTTTTCTAAACAAATAAGTTGTGTAAAAAATACGGGTTCTCCAAAGAAAATTAAAGCAAAATTGCTGACAATGCAGTCTACTTACCTATGGGCAGTGTAATAAACTTAATTTTATGAAAAATGGCATGTATCTGTCAGCCTAGAAGGTTAAGTTCTCAATAAAGCTTCATACTGGTAATAGTGAAAATCAGTTAAAGACCTCAACTCTCAGTGCATGCTGCCAGTACACAGGACATGGACTGCACAGGGGATTTGTAAGCTGGGGTGTAAGTTTATAGAATCTTTGGACACACCTTCATGTTTTTAATGCATAGGCAACTGTATGTTCTCTTTTTTGTTGTACTACAAAGTAATCGGAAAGGATCCTGCTGCAGTTTGGGAGCTGTAGTTGTGCTACCACAGGGTAGATTCAAGGTTATCTGTCCCCTGTGCCCTAGGAATACCCACAAATGGGTCGGACAAACCCTTTGCAGAGCTGAGGTTGGGGCAAAGAGGATTAGATAAGCTTGCTAGTTGTTGCTGTTGTGCAAGTTTCTTTCGGAGTTGTGTGTTCAAAGCTGGCTCACTGCTTCCCCATCTTCAGAGGTTCACCTTTGCCTTCTGGCACTGGTGCCAGTTTCTGGGGCCTCCACGCTCCTCACTGGCTCTGTCTGTGTCAATCAGTGAGTTTGGCCCTGTGGCCCGGGATCCTGGCACAGGATCCATGTTTGTAAGGATGCACAGTGAGTGGTCTGTGGAGCACCCGGGCATACACGAGCCAGTTCAGAGCACTAGTTCAGAGCTGGATGCAGAGATGTTGGAACCATGGAAAAGCAGAAGGGGTGAACCCTCTTTTGGCCAACATCAGGAGCTTTGAATGACAGGCAAGGTGGATGAACCAGACTTTCATTTTCACTGCATTTCTACATTGTTCGAGTGTGGGTTTCAGCCACAATACCAAAGCACAGGAAGGGCTTAGCTTCTGCCTGAGCTCTGATGAGGGGGCACTGCTTCTGTGTCTTCTAAAACAAGCACTGTAACATGAAGAGTGTGAGAGGATCATCATTTTATTGCTCCTTCTGTAGATCCAAACCACTTATATCACATTTCCTCTTCATCTAATCTTATCTGTTTTGTGTTGCAATCCTTGCTGTGCTTCCCTATTTCCAAATCAAAGCACAATCTTTCTGAAAAAAAATCTGAAAGCTGCCTCCATTTTGAAACGTGGCCTGTTCCAAACAAAGAACATTAGGTGGTGGTTAACACATTGGTTTGTTAATTCTTACCTGGAAAGTAACCGGTGCCAAAATCATTGCATTCTTAAAGCTCCCGCAAATGTCAATCACTATTAAATAAAGGTTTCTTCTGAGTTCACACGTACTATTGTGTGCATATGTGCAACAGGGTGTTGAACAAGCCAGGCAAGAAGCAAGAAGTATACAAATGACTGGTTTTGCAGGAAAAGCACCAGTATAAAGCTTAGGAAACCTGGGTTCATGTCCCTGCCTTTCCATAGAAAATGACATGCATGAGTTAACAACGGTACAGTCAAGTGGTTTTTGTGGGTAACTGTTTTGTGCTTACTGGTCTGTGCTGGTATAGCTGAACATCCCATTGGGTTCTGACGTCTAATATGGCCAATCTGTGGGGAACTTTGGCAAATCTCAGGGATTTTTCTGTGTTTGGCTTATGTCTTCATTTTGATAGTGTTGGGCAGTTGTGCTGTGGGAGTCCAGGGGAAGGATGAGGGAAGGTGCCAATCACAGCTGGACACCTAACCCGAACCTCTGGCAGCCCCTGGGCTCCTTGCCTCAAGTCCCCTTCCTTCTGTCCCACAGCCCTGGGGTGAGGGGGGCTCCATGAAGCACTGCAATGGCACAAGCTGTCAAGGGATGGGGAGGCACCACTGCCCATCAGGCTGCATTTCATGATCCAGCTGGGTCCCTGACAAGTGCGAGCAAGGTCCTGCTGACAGGGAGGCGAGCAGCACTTGCTTTGAAACTCCAGGGATACAGGAGAGCCAGGAGTCCCCAGGATGCTGGTGGGACAAGTCCCAGGTTTCTGCTTCAGATCACTGGTTTTGGAAGAGCAGTTTGAAATGCACTGCTAAAGTGCCTGTAGCTTTAGTGTTGATAAATAGGTATAACCGTTGTAGCCCACTCTGGAAAAAAGTGTCCACACAATATAACCTACAAAGATCTGGGACTGTAACTGCTCCAAGTGCATGGAACTTTACATCCAAAAGTTTCCATTGTACAAGCAGGTGTAAAAGGAAGAAGACAGAGCAGCTCTGGTTAATAACAATGTCCTGCATTTTCTCTTAGGAGACTGTTTTTATTTGCTCATAATTTTGCAAAGCTTTGCATTGCATGACAAGATGCCTGAGGCCTGTGAATTGCTCTGCATTTACCTGTATAGAGGCAATAGAGTAACCCAAGAGTCACTTAGCCTAAAAATATTTGACCATTTCTGAAAATCCAAGCTAGAACATCGGCTTTTTTTCAAATTTTTGCAATTTCTTCCTAAGGCTTCCTAACTGACTTGACCTCAAGCAGGGAAGTGCCTCTTGTGCAGAGGTCAAAGCAGAATTTAAACATTTGAAAACACGGTTTCCACCTGTTTAGTGGAAACTTCAACTTTTAGCTTCCAAACCCCTGAATCCACTGTTGACACTGCCTGTGCTCTGAGAAAAACTTGAGTCACAGTTCTAGCATGAGCATGCTGGGCTCTCTGCCCTGAATTCAAGAGCAGCCTATAAGGCATCTAAAGATAAAGAAAGCAAAGAAACAGGTACTGGGGCGTAGGGCTCCTGAAGAGCAGGTTGGACCTAGTGGGAAGGGAAGAGAGAGAAGAGAGAGAGAGGCAGGAGAGGGAAGACAACTGTCTGCCTTGAAGAGCTGATGAAGAGTCAGAAGGCGGATGGAAAGGGGGATTTCATAACTCAGACAGAATTGACTAAGAAGTGCTGGCTGGCCAGGGAGACAGCACATTTGGGAGCAAGGTCTAACATGGGGGGCTGCACTCCGAGACAGCTAGGCAGGGGCTCTCAGGGCTAGAGACAATGACAGGAGGAAGGAAATGTGGGACTTTGAGGCACTGCTATTGGACAAGGGCAGGAGCTATTGGACAAGGGCAGGAGTACAAGAAAGGGCAGGTCATCCAAGAAGCCTGGAGGCAGCCCAAGCCAGAGCACTTGGGGATCTGAACCCAAGGGTTTTCACCACTCCAACTTTCCCTCGAGAAGCTGTAAGGTGTCCCCCACTCCTGCCTCTTCCCTCTTTCTCTGCTGCTGCCCTGTCTCTGTCATTTACTGTTCCATTGTGAAACAGAAGTCCATGCAGTAAATATCATGTGCTACCCCTCTGGTGGCACACTCATCAGTAGGATGCCTCATGATGGAATTTGGGGTTGGGTTTCAGTTTGCATTAAAAAAAAAAAAATACAGGGAAGCTTAGGAAACTGTGCACAGATATATCCTACTCATAAAAAATATGAGGTGTGGAATTCAGATAGTGCCAGATTTATAGTCTGCACAATCCTAGTTTGCCTTCTGTTATATATATTATTATAGTATGATCCTGGTTTTTGGACATATTCAGTACTGATGAGGTTTTTTGGAGCCTTGCCATATGCCATGCATAAAAAGGAGGGTGGACAATGAACTTTAAATATTTAGTATTTCTTTTTCTCCTGCTGTTCAGGATGTAAATGGTTCATGCTCTTGCATTCCTTTGCTCTGAAGACAGATTTATTACTCTTTGTCTTTTTAGTGGTGTTCATTGCTATAACATTTAAATACTTACAAACAGTGATGAGATAATCTGCATAACTAACAACCATTTGATATTTATTTACTAAAATATAGGGACACAGGATATAAATTAAGAAGTTTTCCATAGTTTTGATTATACAGTTTTGGATGCCAGGGCCAGGTGCAGGTGACCTTGCTTAGTTAAAGGTTGTCTTCACTGAACGGTGTGCTTTAGGGTAAACAAGCTCTAGCTATAGGCTTATGTCAAGCTAAGAGGTTATTTTGGATGATCGGAAATACACGTACACAAATAAGTTGAAGTGCTATTTCCATGTTTTCAAAATAATGTAACCACATTTTCTTTTAATTTAGAATGAAATTTCATTTAGAAAATGTGACCAACTTTAACAATAGAAATGGGGTAAAGAATTCGGAAATTAAATGTTTGCCTTGAGGCAAACCAAATTGTCTCCTTTTCTTGTTTTATTTGCACTTCAGCTACTAGTGTAAGTCAGTCACGCTGCTCACCTCATGACTCTACTTTCCAGAAAACTTAGTTTTGCTTAAGAGCTGCATTTTCAAAATGCATTTCCCAGACAGTTCACTTGCAGCTCTAAGTGCTCATTGCTTCTGCAAGCAAATTGCAGTCCAGAAAATGTTCCCATCTGAAAACAAGGAGCATGCCATTGGTCACCATCATTACAAAGCCTGGTTTAAATGACTTGGCCAGTGATACACAGGATCCATGTGCAGACCAAGGGCAGAAACCTGTAATCAAGAGCCTCTGTATTTGCCTTAGCTGTGGGTTCCCCTTTCCTGTGGTGCATCAGGTGCTGTGTCACCTCCGTTGTCTCTGGCAGAATGGTGGGGACAGCGGCCACTGTTGGTGTCTGAGCTCAGCTTCTCTGGAGGAGCAAGGCGACCCTCTGTATTGCATGTCGAGCGAAGGAGGCCACTGTGTCCCACGAGGGTCCAGAGTAGTGTGAGATCAAATTTGCAGCACCCACGTTCCAAATATGAGGTGCCCCAGGGGACCTCTGGCACTTCACCAGGGAAGCAGCACATGCACCACTCACTCCCCCATGCACAGGTCTGCAGGATCCACCCAGACCCAGGCTGGCACCTTCACTTGTTGAGACATGGGAGTGAGGGCAGTGGTACCACTTGTCATATTGGAGGGTACCCAAGGAAAGCCCTGGATGCTTCTGTCCCTCCTGGGCTGTAGAGCTGTGTTGGGGTACACCAGAAACAAGTGGCTGGGGTGGGGAGATGCCAGCCCCCTGCCACTGTGTAGTCCCCCCACTGGGTCCATGGGGTCAGGAGGAGAACTCACAAGCAGAGGCATCCTCATCACCAGTGGCAGAGCAACATCCCTCATTCATAGCAAATGACTTAAGGACAAAAACTCATGTCCTGGGTGGGCTGCAACACAGCAGATCATGCTACAACCTTCATTGATAAAACGTGAGGTGTGAACATGTTTGTGGAAACTAATGGGTGAATGATTCACAAACAGAGAAAAGGACCCCAAAAAAACAGAAGAGTTTGCACCTCTAGCAGGAGACAAAACATTTAAACTGTTCTCCTAACCCATGGTAATAGCAGTACATTCACTTTCATGCGCCTGTGCCTGTGCTCATCTGCACTTCCTCTGTTCTTCTGCAAGGCCACAGGCTCTGAGGAGGACCTGCAATACCTGATGAGTGCATTGTAACACAGTAGTAACTTTTCAAAAGATGCAGGACTGACATTATCATTTAATGTCTGTCCATTCCTCTGTTCATTTAATGGAACAATCATAGAGAATGCAAACCTCTTTTCGTCTTCAAAGCTTTTATCAGGTCTGTAGGCTGGCCCAGCTGTGTTGGCCAGATCATATTTAGTTCCTTCTTCTCTATGTGCTTCACCCCTGCTTTCTCACACTGACAATACTAGGGGCCATACCTGACCACTGTACTAGGAAACATTCTTCATCTGCTGGCCAGATTTTGCCTGTCTAGGCTGTATGTGCAGTGTGCTGATACAACAAGGAGGGAAAACACAGCCTGAGTTTTGTGTGAGCCAAGGCAGCTTGCAGTAGTGACCATCAAGCAGCAGCTTACAGCCACCTGTGCAGTCTAAGGCTGGCAAGGTAACCTGTGTCTGCACAGGTTATGCCCAGTTACTTGAAACTGGGGAAAATCAGCATGTGGTTTTCTGGCTTTCAAAGCTGAATTGGCGTCAACCCCCTTGGAGATAACATGCATTATTACTGTTATACTTGAGCAGAGTGGGGTTTTTTTCCCTTTGTATTCTCTCTCTATTCAGACTTTGATTTAATATTCCTTCTCTCCCTCTGTTTTGGTTACTTTGTGTCTTAGAGCTTAGAGATTTCCTGCCTGTATATTGAAAGTTTTTAATGAAGAATTTCAGCAATACTCAGAGTTACCAGTAAAAGCCCTCGACAGATTTTGACAGAAGGAGTTATATGAAATTACTTCTAATCTCTTTATCCTTGTCACACCACTCTGCTATGCAGTAATACACCAAAGAATTTCCAGAAAGCGAACGTTGGCGACTTACAATACCTACCCACTTGCTTGAAAAAAATAATTAATAAAGGAATTGGGAGGTGAATTCAATCTGCTGCTTTGTTAGCTGGGGGACAAAGGAGGGGAGAAGTGTGGAGACAAGACTGCAAAAAGTAAACATTTTTTCAGTTTAATTTATTCTTTTTCAAATATAAACTTGAGGCCAAACAAGCCATTTCCCTCAAAAGTTTAGATCATGTTCTGAAAGTTAAAAAATGAAGTGTTTTGGTTGACTTTATCATGGCAGCTATCAATGGCACGTGGTTAATCCCTGTTAGAGTGGCAAAGCTGCAAAACAAATAACAGTATGTCCTTGAGCGCACCAGTTCTGTGCCTGACAGGTTTTCATTTTTCACCCCGTTGCATAATGCTGGCACGCACATCCGACACGTAGTGTATGAAACTGTCTGAGTAGGGCTTGGTCCTGCTTCCATTCAAGCCAAGGCCAATACTCTTTCAGTTCTCAACAGAGGCAAGGTCATGGCATGTGCTGGAGCTGACAGCAGCCCGATGGGGAAGCCAGGCAGCAATGTTTTGGAGTAGGTCAGCTGTCTCCTGCTCTAGTCCGATCTCACCTGCACTTGTGCTAGGACTTAGCATTTGAAATCCCATGGCAACTAATGACTTTCATCGCTTGTCTTTTGTTTTCTCATATTTATTTCCTTGAAAATAACATGAAAAAAGGGAAAAAAACACCCAGATATTATTTCCTCCTGAAATACATGTGTACAGAAAACAACATATTGATTTTCTTGTCGTCTGTGTTTGTCAATCTTAACCAAGCATTGTGTGTAGGTGTAATGTGATTTAAAAAAATAATAAGATGAAATGTGGGTGGGACTGAAAATGCAGTTGCTATTATTCATCTGTTTATGCCACCATACACGTGTGATCAGGCTGTGATCTTGTGCAGCAGCCTAGGAACCTACGGATTGCTTGAATCATCCTTCTGTAAGAGAGCCAGGAGATTTGTTATTTAATACTTCTACTAGATCAGCAAGATCTGTATATACTACATCTGTATTTCATAGCTACAGCCAGCCTCAGCCCACACATGTGATGAAACATGAGCATAGAAATCCATACCCATACTTTTTTTCCTTACAATATGCAAGCTCATCAGGATTCCAGCTAGGGTAAAAATATGTGTAAACAGCTTACATACTTACCAAAAGTGAAGATTTTGTAAAAATAAAACTATTTGTAAGTTTAGATTGAGTTTGCAAAACAGACTGGTCTGTATAAAAGTAAAAATTCCAAGGAAAATATTTCCGATTTTCAATTGCGAGCACGTTATGTGGAAATTGAAGGAACCTTTAAAGTGCTGGGGAAAGAAAATAAACTGAAATTAATTTTTTATTTGGTTGAGAAAAGCAAGTGAAAAGAATTTTTGTTATTGCTGTTTCCGGGATCATCTCGTGATAGAAAAAAAAAAAGGTTATTTCTACACCTTTAGTTTTGATACACCTTCTCAGAAGGAGTAAAAATGTGGCACTGGCACTTGCTTGCCATCCTCAGTTGGGTGGAGTAGGGAGTTTTTCCATGGGAGTCCAGTCCTGAATGCTCCTTCAGCTTTGTGGAAACTTATCTGTGACGTACACAGACCATCCAAAAATCTTAGGTACAGATCCCTTATCACATTTTTGCAGGCTCAACCACATTCCTACTTCCACAGAGAGCAGTTCTTCTAGCTGCAGGCAGTATAAACTTGCAGTGCTAATTATTTGATCATCTGCCTCAGTATTTCCAGATGTAAAAGATTTCTTTATTTTGCTTGTTGAATAAGGTGTTCAGTTTTCTATCTCTGTTCCCTGTTAGCTACATCTCTGCTTGTAAATCAAACGCGCCCAGAATCGCTCTCTGGCACAGAGGCTGGTTGCCTCCAGAGGAGGATGCTGTGTTGCCTGCCAAAACCAAATGGCTGCACCCACTCTGTGTGTAAGGTACGATCCAGAGCTCACCCCAACCCCCGGTCTGTGCCTGGGAGAGTGATAAACTGACCTCTGGTTTGGGGAACTGGTATTTAAATGACGTGGGTCCAAAGCGTGTCAGCTGTTCTGGACCTTAAAAGGTGCAATTGGTTTCCATTCCAGCACCCAGGAATGCTCACCGGCGCGGTTTGACTTCACTTACTTCTGTGGAGGTGGTTCTTACATCTCTGCCTTCCTCATTGGCACTGATCAGCACAGCAGCCTTCTTTCAGAGGCTCCAAAATCAGGTGTATACTTATTATATCCCCAAGCAAAGTATTTACATTCAAATAAAAGTATAATTAGTGCTAGCGGCTTTAGCAGGTGTTCTAGAATGAGGCTGGGAGGGGAGAATGAAGCCATCAAGATAAAAACCTGGGGTCCATGGGATGTCTGCCGAGGAAGAAGGAGTGAAACAAGGCAAAATGACAGGTAGCAGCAGATGCTGATGGAGAGGGCTGCTGGCTGTTGCTGAACCAAACAGTTTCACTGGGAATAAAGTCAAGAATTTCTAAGCAGGCATAAGACATGAGTCTGTTTGCAGAGGGGGAGAAGGAGGAGTCTGGAGGCTCTAATGGCCTGTTTTTTGTGGGCTTTTTTTTATAGGGAGGAAACATTTGCTCACACAAATATGCTGTGGATCCAAGTTCGATTTTCCCTAATCTATTCTTACTGGGGATGCTATTGCAAGAAGCTCGTTATTGGAAGAAGAAAACAGTTGACTTCTGATTTCTATGAAAATGTAAAGAAGCTGATTCTTTTTAATTGAGACCCCTCTGGAAGAACAGGGTAGAAAGTCATTTGCAGGCACTGACTTCCCAGCTGGTCAACAATGAGACAACAATGAGACTCGTCCAATTTCTCAGTGTAGTAGCAGACAATCTTTCTGATCAAAGTGGGGAGTTGTGTTGTGCTTAGCCAGCTTCTGGTGCTATTTGTACGTACCTGTTTAGTTGATGGGCTATAGTAGTAAACCTATAGAATAATAGAAAATACCTACTTTGCAAGAAGAATACAGGAGATCAAGACCAATTTTAACTAAAGCTCGTTTTGCCATCTGTATGTAGAATAAATATATTCCCGTTACATCGCTGTATAGAATTCAAGGGAGCACTTTTTCTGATGGGATGTACTTGTCATCTGAGACTTTTGTTTCACCTATTAATTTTGTTATCCATTCCTTTCACCCACACACACTGGGGTAGCATTTTCAAGAATTAACAGCAGCAACTTTGTTTTCTCAGTTATGTCTAGTTTAACTAACATCTAATCCTCTTAGCTCTTATACTCGCACAAACAGGGATTTGTTTGGCTAAAAACTTTTAATTAGCCCAATCACATGGAGCAGGTATTTAACAACCCCAAGGCAAACCCATTTCAGACATCAGAGGTGTCTCACCACCAGATTGGGAGAGCTAATTCTAGGAGCCTTTTGCTGCAGGCTGCAGAACTTGAATAACAGGGTTGGTGAGCGACTGGCACCCAGTTTTTCTGCATAAGTGGGCAGCATTCTTTAATGGTAATTTGCTGGCTCCAAACAATGTTTCATGATCCTTCACTAACCCCTCGTCTCTGCTCTCCCTCCAAAGCAGCCCCTCAGTTTTTGCTTGCACAAGTCAAACCAGCTCTGAAGAAAGGCAAGGATCTTCTCATGAGGTTGTTAAGTCTGGTGAAGACCTGGCAGGTTACTGGAACAAATAAACGCATAAACAGACTGACTGAGGATAGACCCTGCTGAACTTTTGATCTTAGTAATTTGAATCCAGGAGAAACATGGCTTGGGTAGTATATGGATCCTAACCCAGGAAGCACGGGGTCACTGCTGCAGGGCAGGCAAGGCTGGGGGGAAAATGCTGATGCTGATGGGACCTGTGCTCCTGTGGTGCGTGAAATCAATGAGAAAAGGAGTGGCTATCACAAAGCGGAAGAAGGGATACTTGTGAAAAAGCAGGAATAAATGCTTGCATAATATGCTAAACATGTAATTGCTAACTTGAGACTAGCTCTGCCACGGAACCAGGGCCCCGGCTGTGCAAAGCCCACCCATGAGCCCATCCATAAGCGATTCTCGGGTCCAAGCTTTCTCCAGCAGTCTCTCAGAGGGATCCTGGGGGTATGTGAAGTATTTAGCAGTGCTCCTCCAGCAGGTCTCTGGGGAAAAACCAGAGCAATATTGTAATCAGCTGAGACTGAAGGGAAAGACCATGAGTGGTGACTCAAGGGGTATCACTTCTGTGCACTTTTCCAGCAGTATTATCTTCCTCTGCTGTGTCTGCTGCCACTGTGGTGTCTTTGAAACACCTATGTCTGTACAAGTGATGCTGATCAAGTCACCCCCATTGAGCATGCTGCTGTGGAGTTATTTTTGGACTATATTATCATCTTAAATTTGCTTTGGAAAATCTCAAAACATAGTAAACATCAGTAAGTAAATATGTGAGAATTAATACCAGCATCTTCAGTTTAAAGTTGCAGAGAGGTGAGCCCTCTATATCTACCACTTTCAGCCCTGAGTTTGCAATATCATGAGAGCTTTCCTAGGCATTAGCTTTAATTGTTTGCCAATTAACCAAGGTATTTGATGCATTTGTCCCAACATTCTCCACATATTCGTTCCCGGCTCCAGCTGCTCTTCTTTAGGATGCCAGTGCTTACTCTCAGAGCTGGGTGGCCCTGCCTCAGCAGGGGATCAGATGCCTGGAAGGTCTGCGTAGTGAGCAGGGCAGGACATGCTTTTGGGATGCTTCACAGACGTGTGAGGAATATGACTGGCCAAGCTGTTTTTTACAGATGTGGTTATGATGAGCTGCCCTTGCTGTAAATAATTAAAAATGCCCTCCTGTCCCAGTATGGGAGGTAAACCGGGCAGCCATGTGGTGCACATGTAAACATGGGGTACCCAGTCTAAGCATATTTGGTTGTGTTCTAGCTAGGCATAAAATCAGTTTTTAAAGCAAATGATTCTGATGAATGGATGTAAAATCAATTGAAGGTATGTTGCCTGAACAAGATCTGCTTCACCAGGCAGGATTTCCATTACAGCCCACTTACTGAGAGAAGTTAAAACGGCAAAAACACGGAGCATTAGAAATCGTTCCTTAGGAAGCAAGCTTTTTAAAAAGTCTGCTGACTGAGGTCATCCTGAATTTTTTGCTTTCAGAGGGCAACAGAAAAACTTACTCAGTAGCATCACCTGCAGACATTTGCAGGCAGAAATAAATAGATGAGTACTTGCAGTGTTGATGACCATTAAAAGCTTACAGCTAACTGAAAGTAAACCATAAACCAAATTATAATGTGTCAGAATGATGTGATGGAAGGGAAATATGATGTCAGGTAATATAATTAAAAGCAACTGAGTGTACCAAAGTAATGAGGGGATCTTAGCTTTAATATCCCAAGTTTAACACACCAGGTAAAGCAAAATCTTTGGTACTTTGCAGAGTACCATGAAGAGAACAATTCAGCACTCACACTCCGGCAACTAAATATTTGGGACCAGTGGCTCACACCAAGCTTTGTGTGGCTGTTTTGCTCAGCATGCTCTATGTCCAACCAGTGAGTGAAGGCTGAAGTTTTGCCACAAGGATGTGCAGGGACCCTGGGCAACAAGAACATTTTAGTAAAGTCCCTAATCCCTTGGAAAAAAGCAGCCAAAATACATGTGATAGTCAGCTTCTGGCTGAGTAGGCTCAGGCTCAGGCAGAGACCACTATGGGGGTTTCTTTGATTCAGGTCTATAGAATCTGGGGTGGTATGAAGTGGGTGGTTTGGGGTGAGCTGTTCAGTCTCTCCCAATGCAAAGGTAGTGACTGTTAGACAAAGATTTAGGAGCCATTTTCAGAGTAAAAGGAGATATTTCTTCAGGCAGCAAATACTGGATTTGTGAAACTCTTTCCCAAAGGGTATGACAATTGCAGCAATTTTTTTCAGACATTTAGAGGAAGACTGGGCAAGTACCAGGTCCACCACTGGGCAAACTGGATCAGGCTGGAGGAGTCCCCTGAACTGAATATGGTTGGAGGTGGGAGAGGGCTTGCAGAAAAGATCAATTATGTTCATCCTATTCTTGCTATTCTTCAGGGGTCAGTTTTTGGTCACTGCTGCAGACAGGTTATTGAGCTACGTGAGGCCCAAAGAAATAATAACACTGTTGTTATATTTTTATTTGAATTGTCTGCCAATTGTGTACAAGTTTTCTGATGTGTAGAAGAATTCAAGGTGCTCTGTCTTCCCATCTGTACCTGAGCTGGAGGGGAGAGCACTGCAGGGAGCAGTGGAGCCGCAGCACCTCTGGGAAGCAGGTCGTTCCTTCAGCTACACCATGGCTGTATCTCCCAGGTGCATAGGGAGACATAGGAGTAGGGCTCGGTGGCCAGAGCAGCATTGCATGATGGTGTATTTTGTCTGGGGTCCAGTAAGTTGCAGGCTATGCTTTGTGAAGCCATGTGCTGTAGTGCTCCCGTTTATTTACACTAGGATGTTCTTTTAACCCTGTTAAACTAGCCTGACAGGATTGTCCTAGCCAAGAGGACCTTCTTCTCTGTCTCTTCTGACCCACTTTGTCCCTCTTTTTGTGCATAGGAAGACTCAGAACTGAGCTCTGTGCTTTCTTCTGTGAAACTAAAATAGTTTTTGAAAAGTTTGTGGATTAACAAATGACCCCAAGTTCTTCCTTTGTCCTCTAAATAAGTAAAACACACATCACAGCAATACAGCAAAACTTGGATTGCCCTTGTGCTTGAGAACATATAGCAAGAAACATTATACTCAGTAGTTTAAATTAACTTGCTTATCTTCAGTCTACCAGGGGAAAAAAAGCATTATTTATCCCCCTCTCTTATACTGCAGCAAAGATAAGCACTTTGTTAAAAACATGAGTGCAATTCCATTGCCTTAAACTCTGAAGCTGTGAGGAGGGGAAAGTCTGACAAGATGTTTCTGGCCCACTGTGTTTTGTGGGTTTATCATTTGAGTGCCAATGTGGCAAAGTACATGCAATATGCGTTATGAAATAAGAAAAAATCACTCTGATATTCCTATGGCTTAGCAACTGTAAAAAATTATTTAAATAAACATTCTAAAATTTTAAAAATATAATAATTTTTATTTACAAATACTTTTTTAAAAAGGGATACTGCAGGTTTTGTGCACATATATATACACAAAATCCTGAGAATTGTGTTAAATGTGTGCACAGATGCATGCCATCATAAGATGTGAGCTTCTTTTCTGTGGCTGCAGGGAGCTAAGGCATGTTTTCACACGGGCTTTTTTTGAGATATGTACGTATCTGTACTGCCTGGAATACAGGCTTTTATAAAAGTTTTATAAATGGTATATGCATTATTTAAGATGCATTAACTGCTATACCACTTCTAGGTTTTGTTTCAGATGGGATAAAGCAATTTATTCCTGATATTAGTCACATTGATTGAAGCTCTGCTGTGAAGCCTCTGAAGCAGTACCACTACCTTGACTCTAGTGGAACTGTGCTGATTTGTTTTAATAAAGAATGCAGACTCGTTAGGTTAAAAGAAGTTGTGTCAAACCATGATCTGATATCCCAGGGATGTCGGTGGATTCTGACTGATACATGAATTTGCATGATTGAGCATGGTATTTTTTCTTTAGGTTAGAAATGCAGGCATTTAGCTTGGATATTCCTTCAGCATCTTACTTACAAGGCAAAAAGGATCTTGGAGACACAGGTTTCTAAAAGAATGTCACCAAAATATGATAGGGCTGAAACCCCTTTTTGAGTGACTGCCATAGTCTCACCATTCCCTTCTTCATTCAATTGGAATGAAATCAATAGAAAATTTAGTTTCTAGAAATCGGTTTCCCCAGAACGTGTTTTTAATGAGGCCATGAGAATTCCTCTCACCTTCTCTGGAACATCATTTATCTTCTTTCCTTCCTTGCATATACTACTTGACATAGGCCTACCGGTGGCAAGGGAGGGATTTTAGCAGAACTAAGACAATACAACCCCCTTGCCTCCATTTCCAGTTATCGTATAGAAGGAACAGAGCTCTAGGACTAAACAGACATGGATTCCCTGTGTTGGCTTATCCCATACAAAACTCAAGTGAGGTTAACCCAGGACATGGGACATGTTAGACTGTTTGCTCACTAGAAAGAAATTCCCTCAGAATACCCACCAGCACCTCTATTGGCTGCAGAAGTCCGGAAGCTTGCAGAGCTCCTGATAGCCAGCACCATCATGAGTAGTGCAGGGATGGAGTGAACTTTGTTTTAGCAGTGGCAATTCCTCAGTACAACTCTGGGGTTATAAATCCATCTCTCCTTTGGTTCTCCCCTCAGAGATACAGCATCACAGGTGGGAGATCTGCTCACCAAAGGAGCTACACACTACCATTTTATTTACTGTTCCTTAACAAAGAATGCAATAAGTGAGGTGCTAACACCCAAAACATTGACTAACACAGGGATGAGAATGAAGTTTCGACAAGTCTTAATCCATTTTTGTACACAGGCTCACTACAGGCTCTGCTACGCAGTCCACAGACTGATTCACAGTTTGGAATTTCAGGCTTATACACAGTGGGATCCCACAAACTTATATTCATCAATGCTCTGCCTAGTTCATGTTTTTAGTTAGTTTAGCAGTGTAAGAAAATAAAGATTTTCACCGATGATTTACTTAACCACAAGCAAATGAAATTGTATTCAACCTATCAATGAAGTGACATCAGTGAAGAACAAGAAATGGGCTCAGTAACTTGGATTCAATCAATAACTGAACCATGTCACCCATTGTAATAACATCTAAGTGACAAACGTGCACATGAAGAATAGCAGCAAACCCAAAATGTCCAATTTTTCCTCCCTCTGTGCTTCTATTAGTTTATTTAGATTGGCTGAGTTGCCCTCACTTGTTTGTCTCTAGGAGTGACGGTGTTCCAACATGCCGTCGCCTTGGTTCCTGAGGGAGGCCTCTCATGAAGAAACACCTTACCTTTTGCCTGGATGTGTTGGGGTTACACCTCAGCCCAGGTGGGGTGGCAGGCACTCCCCAGCTCTGGCTGCTCTCCCAGCATCCTCCTGGCCATGCTGGGAGTGAATGCGAGGGTGGAGGGAGGATCACAGGAGATCTGCCTGGTGGCAGGCTCTCAGGTCCAGCTCTTGAACCAGTGCCCCAGCCTAGAGGTGAGCTTGCAGAGAGGACTGAGGCTGGTCAGAGGTGGTGCCAGCTGGGAGGGCAGGCTCACGCTGGCTATGTGCCATATCTCTGCAAAAGATGCTGCAATGGCAATTCTTACCTTGGCTCGAACAGACCCAGTGTCTAGCAGGAGATAATTTATTACTTCTAATGAAGCAAGTATTAGTGGCAAATAGGAAATTTTGAGCAGCCTGGCTGGCCCCAAACAACACACAGCAGAGACGTTGCTCCTTGTTGCGTTGGACCTGTTCTCATCCTCTGCAGTTCTTCACTTTTGAGCAGTCTTGTGTCCCCACTGCAAGCCCAAGCAATGGGTGAAATGGTATGGAAGTACTTTTCAAGATCTGGAGCCACTTTCAATTTTAATAATTAAGTATATGAGAGCATTCTGACTTTTCCTGTCATGAATGGTGCCTGCTGCTGGTACGCTTTGTCTGGAGACAGTATTGTCGTTTAGTAAGAAGAAAATCTTTAGAAGTGGCCAAGATACTCAGTTTCCCATCCCTACATTTTTAACCAATATCTGACTAATGTGTGAGATCAGATAAATGGCTATCCTATCACTCAAAATGGTCACAGTAACCTTAGTGAAACCAAGTATTATTTTTTAATTTCTGACTTTAATCATTTCAGTGTTCTCCTTCAGAGCTGACTGTATATCAAAGGAGGTGAAAGCATCATGTGAAAAACAAGTGAGCTGGGATTCCTTCAAGGGAAAGGCTAAGGGAATGTACACCATTAAGAGGATTTGAAAGCCCACAAGTATGTAGCTGTAACATGAAATACTGAATATCACTGCAGAATATTTCAGGATTTTTCCAATCTATCAATCAAGTTTCAGTCTAGATTCAGGTGATGAATTGCAGAAAAAAAAAAGGAAAGTACAATCAGTCATGAAGAAATCCTGCTAACAGGTTTGCAGCACTGTTCTCACACTTGGAGATGGGACACTAACAGTTTGTGTTCAGAATTTGATATTTTGATGGTGATAAACTGAGTGACTCTTAGCCTGTGCCTAGAAAACTTTACTACGGCATCTTTTATGACCTTTCTCATAATCTGGTGATGCTTGGAGTCTTGGTAATCATTAAAATACAATTTGTCATCTCTCTTCTCAGTGGTCTGTGACATCTGTTTAGGACTCTGTATGTTATTTCTGAATGACTATTTTCATACATCTACTCTGTTGTTTAAAAAACAGACTGACGTGCAGTACCATAAAAATGACCCAGCTAGGAGTCCACAACACAGGCAAAATTTCAGTGCTCTTCAATATCTTCGTGGAATAAATGGAGTTGTGTTGAATCAAATTAAATAATTTTAGGTGTTTAAATCCTCACTGCTTAGGGGACCATTTTGAAAGCAAAAAGCCAAAGAGTGCACCCTCAGAAATTTGCAGATGGCGCCAAGCTGAGTTGTGCAGTTCTTATGCCTGAGAGATGGGATGCCATCCCTAGGGACCAGGACAAGCTCGAGAAGTGGGTGCATGGGAACCTCATGAGGAGCAATAAGGCTAAGTGCAAGTTCTGCACCTTGGTCAGGGAAGCCCCTGGTATCAAGACAGGCTGGGGGATGAAGGAATTGAGAATGGCTCTGTGGAGAAGGACTTGGGGGTGCTGGTGGATGAGAGGCTGGACATGAGCTGGCAGTGTCCTCTCAAAGACCAGTGAGCCAACCACATCCTGGGCTGCATCAAGAGAAATGTGACCAACAGGCCGAGGGAGGTGATGCTCCCTCTCTACTCCACTCCCATGAAACCACACCTGGAGTACTGCATTCAGCTCTGGAGGTCTCAGCACAGGAAGGACATGGACCTGTCGGAGCAAGTCCAGAGGAGGGCCATGAAGATGATCAGAGGGCTGGATCACCTCTCCTATGAGGAAAATCCGAGAGTTCAGGCTGTTCAGCCAGGAGAAGAGAAGGCTCTGGGGAGATCTTATAGCACATTCCAGTAGCTAAACAGAGAAAGATTTTTAGCAGGGCCTGTTGCAATAGGACAAGGGTAATGGTTTTAAGGTAAAAGAGGGTAAATGCAGACTAGGTATAAAGAAGAAATTTATTATGATGATGGTGGGAAGATGCTGGAACATGTTGCCCAAAGAGACGTTAGATGCTTCATCCCCGCAAGTGTTGAAGTTCAGGTTGGACAGGGGTCTGACCATCCTGATCAAGTTGATGTATCTGTTCATTGAAGGGGCTGGACTAGGTGTCCTTTAAAGGTCCCTTCCAGCCCAAATTGTTCTTTGATTCTATAATTCTAGGATTATAAGATCTAGCCCTAGTAGAGATGAAGCTCAACTCAAATGCAAACTGTTGTCCTCTGAGAAGTTTTCTTCTAAGCAAAAGACTTGCAAGAACAAGCTGGTCCTGAGAGTCCCTCCATCTTGTGCAAAGATCAGTGAGAGCACAATGTGTAATTCCAGTTTTAATATAAATTGAGTCCAAGCCTCAAATCTGAGTTGTGGCCTGCAGCTAAGTCGAACTGAGACCCAGCTAACCACAAATATCTGACTGTGCTTATAAGCAGATAGAACTTTTTTCACTGAAATACATGTATAGAACAGCTCCTGATTTCATAGTAGTGAGTAGAGCAGGGTTCTGTATGTCAGCTCTCAAAATACAGTGTCTGCCTAAGATTAAATGTTATAAAGTGAATTTTGCATAATCTGGTGAAAAGTTTTTAAATTCTAAAATCTTAAGCAGGAGCAAGATGGATTTTGTAACTTGGGAGTTTGAATCATGATTTCCTCACTAGCCATGCTGCTTGCCTCAGGACAGCCAGATTGAAGATCAACTTGCCACTGAGCTCAGAAAAATTATCAATATGCTTGCCAGAGTAGGCATTACAGATTTTCTCTTAAATAATTTCTTTGCATGGAAAAAAAAATCCACTTTCAGTGTTAACGGAAGGTTTAAAAAAATAGAAATACCATAAAATTACTCTGGGGAACTGATAGACTGGCTAAATGCTGCAGTTTTCTGGTACAGAACATCGTGTTACTCAGCTCTCCAGCTTTCATACAATAGATGGGAACTCTACAAGCATAAACTATTACTGGTTGTGTGTGCACAGGAGTAAATGATATCTGGTTTTAGTCCTTACATAGAAAAAAACAAGTTTAGCAACATATTTGGTTTGCACATGTGATGTAGCTATTGTAGAGAGGGTATTGCTGGGTCTCCTAGGCACCTTTTATACGAATATTTTTAGTTAGTATGAAAATCTGCTTCAGGGTATTTTTATCATAAACAGGAAGAAGATTCATTTAAAATTTTTCTTCCTCAGCCGTTACCCCTCCAGTTCCTGCTCCTCCTTTCACCCTGGCAGCTGCTGGACCTGCCCTCCCCAGCCCTCCCTGCTGCCTTGGCAGTGGCCCATCCCCAGCAGCGGCAGCCACAGTGCCCGCCCATTTCTGACTGCACCACTGTTTGTCAACAAGGGTTAACAAGCTCAAGTCCCTGCAGCTTGCACCCAGCACTGCCTCTCTTTCCTCCCCCGGTCAATCACCTGCAGACATGCTGCTCCCCATTGTTTTCCTCCCAAAATTTTGCACCTCAGGCTCTCTCTAGCTGCCCCAAAGGTCTCTCATTTCTCAGCACAGTGACTGTTATTCAATGTCCCATGTCCCTGTTAGCTTTCTGCCTTCTCAGCCTCATTGCTTTGCTTGACTTCATGAAAGTGAAGCAAGACTTCACCCTGGTCACAAAAATGCCCCCTAAGTGATCAGATCCCCATAAGCAGTTCATTTTTTGATTTTAAACCTCTTAGCTCTCATCACTTGGTTTTCCCACCACTTCCTCTTGAATAGTTTGCATCGTTCCAGTTGTCCCAAGACCAGCTCCACCACACAAGGAATTTTGTCCCTAATATCCCTGTTTTAATGTGGTCGGGCTCCGTTGCACTGTCCCACTCTGACTCTTCCATTCCTCTCTCTAGATGGACTCCATTTCTTCAACCTTTGAGCAGTGTGGCTTCCAGCACCCTGTACAGCGGTGCCAGATGCATGGCTTGAAAGCACACCACCCACCAATTCTTCCTTCACCCAGGGACTAGATGTCCTTTCAGTTATGTTCTTCCAGTACGCTATTATTTTGCCTGACTCACATGCCCTCCTTCAGAGCCATCATCTGTACATCCTGTATTTACTGCTTCCTCTTTCCAATTAAACCCTCATTTTCTCCCTTCTCACAAGCATTACTATGTCTCATCAGCTGTCCCTGAACAATTTACTTCACTCCAGCAGCTGGGTTGCCCCATCCTATTTTTTTTCCCTTCAGAAAGTGGATTTCCTCTTATCTCTCCTACCCACAAGATGCCTTCCAGCTCTATCCCACCTTCCTCTGCATCTATCACTCACCCTGTAAGCAGTTCCCAACATCCTGTTCTTCCTGAACCATGTCTGTTAATTTCCATGATTTTCTCTTAACTTCCTTTCAGACAATTCTCAAGTCACTCACTCTATCCTTGGCATCCTCAACTAACTTGTATTTTTGCGGTAACCCATCTACCTCCAGCTGTGTCTTAGCCATTCTGCTGTTTCTAGGCAGGAACTCTTCATTGGGTTCCACCAAAAGAGAGGAGTGAGAGGCAGCCAGACACCTCTTACAGGCAGATGATAGCAAAACCACAAAGCAGGAGGTCCACTGCGTGTTCAGCCTTCAGATCTTCATCCCACTCATCTACGAATGTTTTTTCTTGTGCCTTGAATTTGGTGATGAGGTGGATGTGCTGTAAGAGGCATCTGTGCACTGAAGCTTTGGGATGTTTTGGGCTGCGTGGAGATAATTAAGTACATAATAGCTTCCAAATACGTAAGTACAGTCCTCAGGAACTGGCCTCACAGAGATCTCTATCAATATCTCCTGGGATTTTGAGTAAAGCAAATAAGAATAAAAATATTTCATTCATCATCTTGGCAGTATGTTCTGGAAAGGCTGATTCAGACCCATTCTTTTCCATTCAGCTATAAAATCTCTGTATGAACTATCTTCTTAAGTGTTATTTTAAATTAGAAACATTACTTGTCTCCTGGGGTTCATTCAAGGCAACTAGCTGCACTTGTGGAGTCTAGTGAAGGTTTTTCATGTCATCAAATGTTAGGAACTGAATTTGGGAGCAGATACTTGCCCAAATTTAACATAAGGTGTTAAGTGTAAGACAGTGTAAGAAGAATGCTGAATGCTAAAATGGCTATAGGCTAGTTTCAGTTCCAATGTTAATGCCCAAGAAAGTAGAATTAAGGTATTGTTAGCAACACATGTATTCTCTTTTATTAAAAAATCTTACTTTTTAGAGCTCCACATGTCCAGTGAGTTCTCACAAAGGATTTTACAACCTAATATATCTTGACATAAGGATCGATAACAGATAATAAATATATTAATGTCATGGTCCCTGCACACCCGTGCCCTACAGACACTGCTACCTGCACCCAGTGCCATCCCAATGGCTGCCAGGGCAGGTGTGCCTGCCAGGCAGTCCTGGTGCCACAGGTGCTCCTGAAGGCATCTCCTCCCAGACCACTGACAACCTGTCCATTTGTTCCACAAGTGGATACAAAGGTCCAGGGATAAGATGAGGACATTGCTAAAGCATCCAGACCACACATACCCCTCCCAGCTGTCCAGTGAGGATCCTGACTAAATCATTACCATGAAAGCCTGAGCCTGAGATTCTCCGTTTACACAAAATTTTCCCATCAGCAAATCCCAGAAGCAGCTTAGCCGAGAGGCTTTTGCATTAAAATCAAACCCATGGGGTATGTACATCTCTGATTTTAAAACATCAGGTTTCCCAGATCCTTTCCTAAGAGTGACTGTGGGTGGCATCACGAAATGCAGCAATACATGTAAAAGTGGTTGAACGGCTGTGTGTTCAGAAGAAGGGAATATTTTGAAATATTTGTCCACAGTGTGAAGTTGCCAAATCACTAGCATAGTGTGGTCTTACAAAATAAGATAGAGTAAAAATAGGCAATTATCCCTGAAAGCTTTGGATGGTAACGTTTTGTAATACTATTTTTGAAAAAAAAAAAAAAAAGCCGCAAATAAGGGAGTGAACGAGAAAGGTGAGATGTATTGGTTTGTTTTTTGAAAAAAAGCCTCTTTCTGTAGGGTGTTTTCTAGCCTGACATATAATTTTGTATCAGTGTTGCCCATTCTTTGTTAGCAGCTCTAAAGAAACTGCTTGCAAATGTTCTTTCATATCACCATTTGGTTTCTCTGTGAATCATTAGCAAGTTTTCTTACATATCTTGTGTATTTTGCAAGGTCTGTTCCCTCCAAGGGAACAGTGATTACTGAAACTCCCATCCAGTGAAACCACTAGCCAAACAGCTCTGGGATCAGCTAGCAGCAGTGTTTCATAGTTTCCTTACCATCTCTTTTATCATCCAGAGGAGTACTTTGTCAAGTGCTGAGGACTCATTCTCCAATAGATAATTATCTACAGGGCATTTTGCTCTGAAAGCTCAGCACAAGATACTTAATTGTGGACCAAAAGGATGAGTAGGTATGGCAGGACTGTAGATCTTGCACTGCTGGCATGTCCAGGTAGGATTTCCAAGAGCCCAGACACCCACTCAAACCCATAGCTGGAGAGGTGTCCTCATCTGTGCCGCGTCCAGGCCACTGTTGAAAGAGCACTCTCAATTCATACTTCAGGTCTCTGCTGTTTTACTGTGATAAAGATCTTCCACAGCTCACAGCAATTATTTTTCCCCTCCCACCTGTTTTTTAGCAGCAGGTAGTTGCTAGTCCTTCTGCTCCAGAGGAGGGGATGTAGCTCCTGTCGGAGGAGATCAGTGCTGTACCAGTATTTCCTGGGGAGGTGGTTTCGACACGTTGCTTAGGGATGGGTCTAAACATATTCCTGATAGCCCCATGTGCTCAGATGCAGGTTCTTTACTGGGGATGGAAAGTTTTCAAAGCCTCCACAGTAGCTCCTCTGGATCTGCCTGTGCTCTTTTCCAGAGCAAGTGTTGCTCTGCAGGATGAAATACAAATGCATCTGTTGAAAGAGAACTGGAACAAAATTAAACCCTATTTAAGATTCACAGAAATTTCCCCTCTGTTACCTGATTCCCATGTTTAGTTTTGTTGTTTGGTCTCTGTGTTGTTAAGATTGCTAACGATTTGTAAGTAAATTAGTGTTTCATTGAAAGAGCTTTGTGAATTTTAGGTGCTTTTTCACTTTTAATATCCCCATTTATTAATTGCTCCAAGCCAGTCTGAAGTTATACAGTGTCTGTATTAAATTAATGTTTGACTTTACAGTCTGTATGCTGTCCAACCCGGCACCTCCTCCATTTGCAGTAAGTAAATATGCAAGTGTTACATTGCCCTTGAAACCTGTGCTCTGTGACAAAGGTTGCGTGCTGAAAAGAGACTGAAATGCCGAGGTTCCGTGGGCCCCAGTCCCTTCCGTCAGCCGTGCGTGAATCAGAAGCCCACCCCCAGGGATCTGCAAAAGCGTGGTGTGGCACACTTTGGACCAGGTGACACCAGGGCAGACTTGGCCTCCTCAGAAGCATCCACCTCTCTCTGAGCCCTGTGGAAGCCTCATCTCTATAGAGGAAAATGTGTGAATACCAGACTGAGTTTTCTCAAGGTGATGGCTATACAGGGAAGGGTTTTTTATTTCATTTGCAACAACAACAAAAAAGGTTTGGTTTCTGTTGCTTTATATCAGCTAATCTACAAGGGCAGATTTAGAGAGAGGACCCATCAAACTTTCCACTTCTCTATTTGCCCAGGGTGACATGATACAACTTTAGATGTGCTGTAGTAGAGCCATAATTTTTCTGTGGTAGCTACACCTGGCAGCTACAACTGATAACTGAGTTTCTTCGAAGTCCTCTGGCCTTAGAGCGTCAATACTACACACTGTTTGACCTCTTAGGCTTGTACCAGGCTAACATGATTTGTAGAAGTGTTAGCACTGTGGAAAATTGAGTATTTGTACAACCTTCCCATAACAGGCAGTATTGGGAATTATGTGCATTGGGCGCATTGGGCATCTGGTATAGGCTGTAGCCACAGAGCTTGTGTTGCTGCAGCAAGTGGGCCCAACATCAGCCTCTGCAGGCTTGCCTGGGCCCTGAGGAGTCCTGGCTTGGGGAAGACACTCCTGATTCCAGTGACACATCTGCTCGAGTCAAGCCACAACCCATTGCTGAAGCAAGTGTCACCTGTGTGTGCAAGCTGTTGAGCCAAATGGAGCTGTGCTGCTGGCCACCTGTGAATGCACACACAGCACTGTACCCAGCAGGCAGAGAGTGCCTCTCCAGCCTGACCAGACTCAGTTGGTGTCCCTCAGCCCAGCATCACTGGGTATGGACATCCCCAACACTGTGCAAGGCCGTACAAGATCCGGATCAACAGCAACCCCATCACATGGACCCCATCACAGTGATCATTGTTGCACTAAGTGGCAGGTCTTAGCAGCTAATCTGACTACCTGGAGCAGCTGTGGTGTAGATTTTCTCCTTAAACATGTGCATTAAAATACATACTGTGTAAGTTGGGGGTCCAAATTAGACAAAATTAATTGTTCTTCCCCAAACCAGGATTGAAAGCTTGTGACAGACAAGGCAGTATCACAAAACTAGAACACACAACGTAGCCTGGATTTTCCCATTGCTCCTCCATGAGCAAACATCTGTGTACCAGGTCCGGAAAATGTCTCCCACTTTGGGAGCAGCCACTCCATGTTGAGTCCCAGCCTCTGGGTGCTTCCCAAGTTCAGCAGCTACCCTTTCCTCCTCAGGGAGCAGCAGTGTCACCTTATCAGCGCTGTGCTCAGTTGCCAGCCCATTTCGTCTGCCCTCTGCTTGTAATTGTTAACTTCCTGAGAACAGGAAACATCTGTTTAGCACAGGTAGAGCTTTAACTCTGAAGCACTCCTGAAAAGCAGAGACACAGGAGTAGAGCAAGGTGTTGCAGAATGCCTTGGCCATTTCTTTCCCATCTTCGTGTCTCGGCTCCCTTTGCATTATTTCATCACGCAGTTCAGGTCTTTTTGTTACGATTTTGGAGTTTTAGCTGTCATTTGAATGACTGCTCTCTTATGCCAAAGATTTACTTGGAAATTTATGTACTCCCACAAATTAAGCATTCCCTCTCAGCTCTCAGCAAGGCACGCCTAGGCTTGCCTGCAGCCTTAGAACAATACAGGGAAAGGTTATCATGACTTACCTGCCACAAATTATCTATTAATAGCACCATTTATGTACCTTTTTTTTCCCCTTCATGACATGCTTTCCCTAGATCCCCCTCTTAGCACGTTTCCCTTTTCTTGAGTGCTTTGTTTTCCCTGTGGAGAACAGGGCAGGTAGAAGAGGAGCGACCTTTCCAGCACTGGCTCTGCCCCGTGGCCCCGGCACTGCCTTCTCCCACAGATGTTTGCCGGGAGGGTGGGACACGGGTTGTTCACAGCCTGGTAAAACATTGACCAGCGCAGGCAGACGAGGCGGTGGAAGCGCAGGGCTGCCCAGGCAGGCAGGCAGCGAGAGCCCAGCGGCAGCCAGCGCCCACGGGAACACACCAGCTTCTCCCCAGGTACCGCTTTCCACTTTCATTTTCCCAGCCTTGAAAGGCAGGAGGGCAATGGTGCTGGGTTATAGGGTTTGCCAAAGCTTCTCTCCCTGGAAGTAGTAAGAGGAGTTAGCCTTGTTATTTTGCAGTTTGCTTTTATCAACCGCAGTTGGCTGAATGGTGTCATCTAGAGCATGGGTTGATTAACCCACGCTTGATTAGCTAGTTGTTTGGATTTTGTTGTATCTTCAAATAAACAAAATTAGTGCATAATTGCATTTGAAAACTTCATTGTCTTTTAATAAAACTCAAACCTTGCTTCTGCTCGTCTTCTAACTGAAGAGTAGGAACAAGAGTCAGAGATTTTAATGAAAATGTGTAATCCAATTATTGCAACAGGGATGTGGGTAGTGACTCACACTGAAAAATACTTGCTGATTTTTGAACGAGCTTTGCAAAAATAGGCAAAGTGATCAATTTTTTGAAGATTATTTCCGTGTTCCTTGGAACATGGAACATGGACAGTAGACACAGAAAAAATACCGGGATTTAAGTTCCTAGTATGCATACGCCACTCAGAGAGGTGAAGATGAATAGATTCAAATAAATGTTTGAGTTTTGCTCAGTGACTGAAAGTTTCTGCCAGCCAGTGGAAACTGACTCATACATGCAGGAACCATCCTCCATGTGCGCTTTGCTGGTCTGGATATGTCTTTATAAAAGTACCTATCGTGACTTCTCAAAAATTACTTTTTACACCCCAGGCAACTGTCAAATAATCCTGAAGAGGGCTCAGTGTGAAGTGAATGACACATTGTCAGTATTCATGATTTATCATGCGTTTTGTGTGCAAAATAAAATGCAAGAGTTTTTTTTAAAAGAACATGTTGCTTCCAGTTTATCAGTGACTGGCCCTAGCTGTGCTTGCTTCATGTTTAAATCCTCCCTGATGTGACAGAGATTTTCTTGATGTGTTTGCTAACTGGGCTTGCACACGACATGATATTTATGCTCAGTACTTGCTCCATGGTGTTAAGTTGTGGTGAAGTATGGTAACACATTTACTTTATTAGAAGTAGTCTAAATGTGGCTCCAACTCTTAGCAGTACTAAAATTCCTAGAGCAAAGTGCAAGGAAAAGTTGCTGGAGAACAAAGCAACTGGATTCCCACAAGTGGCTGCTTTAAAGGATTGAAAGATGATTCAATAAAAATTTTGGTAAAGGCTGAATCATAATTTCAGTCTGTTGGTGAATTTGTAGACATACAGCATCACTGTGATTAAAATCTGTGATTTTCATCTGTGTCACAGTGCTGTAGGATTCTTGCCCTCTCCTCCCAGGAACAGTATTTGACAGTAAATTGTATATTCCAGTATTTGACAGTAAATTGGACTAATGTAAAAGTTTCTTTTGCAGTAACTAAAAAAAGTGGTAAAATCTTATCTGAGAGTTCACAGAGACTGACTTTTTAAAAATAAATATCTAAAACAAAAGACAGTGATGACAATATTATCTTGTCTGTTTTCGTACAAAGATAGGGTTCTAGCTGGTGACTATAAGGGAGATTACTTGGCTTAAATGGAAGGAATAAGGCTGTTGATAAAATCTGTTCAGTCTTTAAGTCCTATTTGAGACAGGTTTCAGGATAAGGGAGCCATAACCATCTGTAAATTATGAACAATTTAAATTGTTTCAGTAAATAGTAACATATTATTGCATGCTAAAAAGAAGCAAACCAGTTTCATCCTCTGTGCTTAGTTTTCAGCACAGCTGTTTACCTAGTTTCAGTTGGCTAAACCCGTGTACATAGACTGAAAGGAGCAGGGCTGAGCGGGGATCACGAGGACAATCTGGTCTGCAAAGTCTTTTTCGGGATATACAAGGCAAAAAAGACTGCAACTAGGGCTTAGACTGGGCTAGTTACAGAGTTGCTAGTTAAAAACAAGTCTCTTTTCACCCCTAAAGGCAGTTCCTGTGACACAGGCATTAATGCTGGACCTATATGAAATAAAATGTCCTGGATCCCACTAAGTTAGCATAGTGATGCTATTTTAAATTTCCAATTTATATTTGAACCAGAAATTACCATGTTAGAGGGGTATATTAAATGGGAATGATCTCTTCAGATACTTTGGGAGTGATGCTCTCAATGGAAGGGCTGGATAGTTGAATGACAAAAAAAGAAACCCTGCGAAACAAAAACCCTCATGCAACCAGGATTGCAGAATGGGTATTGCAAAACTCTGCTGTCTCCTCCCCGGAAAGTGTCGGGATTTCCCAGCTTGCCCATGCTTGCCAGGGCCCCACTAGGTGAGCAGTGCCCTTTCAGAGGCTGGAATAGCCTCAGTCCCTGCTCTCTGTGGGTGGGTGACAGGGCTGTCCCTGGGAGGGTGCCAAGAGGAGCATCCAGGCCCTACTTTCAGTGACCTCCTGCACTTGAGTGCTCGTTCCAGTGGCGTACATTTATTTACTGTACTTGTTTGTGTAGCAGCCATCACACCACTGGTGAGATTCCTCATTACAAAGATGTGGACAACAAGTCACCTGGATCAGATGGGTAACTTGTGTCTTGCTGTGCTGGACCTCTTTGTTTAAGAGCCTACCCCAAATGTTACTCTTTTTTCCCCCTGACAGAGCAGCCACATGGCAGCTGAGTAAGGCCATTGCAGATGCTTTGGGCTTGAGACAGAAGAGCAAGAGCTCTGCAGTCTCTGGTAGAAGATTCATTCCTTCTATGAAGAAAATCTCCTGGATTTTCTTTCTAAATATTGGACAATCTTTTCTATAGAGGTCTACTTGTACACCACCCACATGACCAGAAAAACTCTTTGTGTCACTTTGGGAGCAATTTAAAACACTGGCATTTCAGGAGTTTATTTCCTTAAGGCAGAGATGCAAATCTTACTGGGGGATTTTTTCTTTTATAGGAGTAAGAGTTTTCTGAGGGAAACTATTTACTTTTTCAGAGCCAATTGCAGAAGCATATTTTTGAGACAATAAGCTGACTTTCCTCTTTCTGTTGCAGTAAGTGAAATTATCAGGTAAAATGCAAACATTAAAGACAGTGATTAAAGACAAGAAATCTTACCTTTGTACTTTTCTAGCTGAGCAGAAGTACTAGTGATGCATTGAAACCCCAGATTTTCAATTTTGCTAAAATAACTCAAAGTTAACCTATGAATTGCAGCTGAATGTGAAATATAATTTCTATAAAATGAAGTAACTTTAATTATTTTAATTTAAAAAATTATTTTGTGCTGCATGCATGTATATGTGGTTCCAATGGTGCCAATGAGAAATGAGTGCTTAGATATTGATTTAGTTTTTCCTTCTTTGCAATGTGTACTTTCAATGATAATATTTCTTTATGCAATTTGTGCTTCATGTAATAACTTTCTGAACTTTTATCTCCTCAGAAGTCAGATGTTGCACAGATCAGAGTGCAGTGTATAGTTGATGATTAAACATATCTATCGAAATGGTTGGCAGTTCTGCCTTCCCCTCCCTGGTGCTGGGTCACAATGTTTCCCTTTAATTCCAGCATTAAACAACTCTCAATATCAAACACCATTTGCTTGCACATTGGAAGGCAGAAGTAGAAGTAATAACAAATAGTTGTGCATAGATGTTTTTTAATGGCTGAACTAAACAAAGGCTTACTTCTCACACCACAGTATTCTGACTCACGGATTTACCACTCCTCTTCCCTGCATCTCCCGGGCTGTAAGTGAAAAGCAAAAAAGACACTGAGCAAAAGTGCCATAGTGCCATTTAACCTTTGTATTTTGAAAGAAACAAGCTTGAGAGGTCGTCAGATTGCATCTCTTGCATCTAAGGAGTATTTGGATTAAAAATGAAAACGCATTGTTCAAACCAAAGCTTTTTGCGTTTTGAATGAAGAGTCAGCCTCTACTGACTTTTTATCCCTTTTGAAGAGCTGCAGAAAACAGTCTTTATTCCAGTCCTTCCTACCTCCTGCAAAGATATTATCAGACAAATGCTGTGGCACTACAGCAGCAAAGTAGTTTTTAATCGTCTCCAGAAAAAATGTACACCTTGCTCTTACTGTCTTTCCTCTGGGAAGTCTCTGTTACTGCAACTGGAAGCAGCCCCCACAACAGCCCTTAAACAAACTGTTAGCTGGGGTCAGGCTAAGCTTTACTGAACAGAATACTTTCACCTGAAAAATTTGGGATGCTTTGAAAGGAACTTTGCTATGTAAACATTCTGTAATGCACAGCTTTTGCCACCCTGGTTTATGGCACTTTTGTTAATGCTTCTCCTAGTAGTGGCCACTCTGTCATGAAGCTCTTCCACTTGAATGGTTCCCAGAGATGATCAAACCATACCTGTAGTTAGCTCTTTGTGGGCAGACAACTTTATAAAGCTGAAACTAAGGACTTGACAATATAAAGTTTGTGGGTAGGCATCTTCAAGATGAATTTAACAGGATTAATTGGTCCATTTAATGGGATTAATAGATAAAATCTTGATTCTGCCAACCCTCCTCTTCTGGTAGCAGGTTTATAGCTGCTAACTTTATCCTGGGGACCTGCATTGCCATTACATCCTACATACTGAAGGGGCTTCATCATCAGGTTGTGCTTGTGAGTAAATCTGAAAGGGCGATGCCTGCCTGGGCCATTATATGGACATAATGTCAAGGATAGCTCTGAATGGATTTCCAGGGAAAAACAGGCTGTAGTACCAAAAAATTTGTAGGATATGCCTATGAACCCCATTCCATATATTCCTATATTTTCATCTGCACAACATTTTTATTTAAAACTTCTTGTCAATCAGGATGGAAGTGCAAAGCTTAGTTCTGCCTCAGCAGTCAGGTGGGAATCTCTTAGCAAAGGGGACGCTGTTTGAAATTGCATAATGCTGTAAATACAGTCATTATCATACCGCAGTGGCTGCAAAACCAGTATCATAGGGGAGAGTGTGGGATGACCAAGCACATATATCTAAATGAGCACCAGTGACCCCAGAGATCTCTGTGGAGAGGACTTGATATGGTGGTGGGCATGGAGAACCCTGCTGCCCTCATTTGAGAGAAGGCAGAAAGGCAGGAAGAGGGCTCTGGACACCTGGTGTATCAGGACAACCTTGAGAAAAAATTCCGTGGAAGGGAGCAATGTCACAGAAAAAAACAGGGAGAGTGGTGGGAGAAGGGAGTGGGGAAGCAGTAAGATGGGCTGATGACCAGATGCCTGGGCTTCAGAAGAGCTGCCTGTTTCAGGGGTATATCACACCCCAAAGCAGAAAGGTATCATTTGGCTGGAAAACCACGACTAGAGTGCTGAGGAGCAATATAAAGGGCCTAACAAGCCTGTCTTCTTGACAACAGGCAACAGGTTCCTCCTTTTCACAATCTGGAGATAAGGGGAATAGTCAGTACATCCAGTGGAAATCTATTTTGACAGGCTCAACAGGCTACAGTCCTCTTCCTCAAAGCCCTGTTTGGGTTTCACCCTGGACTAAAGTCAGCAAAGACCCTCCTGATCAATTTTGTGTTGTGCAGTTGCCCCAATGAGGCTGATGAAAATTTCTTTCTGATCAGTCAGAGTGAAAACCACCACTGTGATTCTGTACTGCCACCATAATTACAGATAGCCCACATTAAAACTGGAGTCTGCACAACTGTTGAATATGGCACTGTTCTATATGCTAAGTTTTTCACTCTAGTAGTACTCTATTTTGTGCTGCAGAATATTTTTATGTAAATGGGAAGTTAGTGTTGATGTTGGATACAAATGCTATGACTCTCACTATGTATATAATGTACATGTCTGCAACTGAGCGTTTTTCAAAGTGACTGCTTTCTGCACAGGTGTAAAGGATATGTTTCGATGAAGAATGTGTTTCTTTTCAGTGGGTTTTTAAAATGGCGAATGGGAAGGTGAGCAGCCCTCTGTAAACAGAAACAGGATACACAGAGAGATTTCTTTCAAACTTCATGATGACACATCTTCCCTACGGAAGAAAAGAGGGAAGGCATGGAAATTAAATCCGGTTAAGGCATTTCAATTTATGTTCATTCAACACTGTAGGCTCAGCTCTGCTCTTCATTTGCATTTAAACAAGGAAGTTTCAATAAAGAAATTGTTGAATTACTTGGGAGTGTCTTTAAGGCAGCGTGAAAAGACAGTGAAAACTCTTCTGTTCATTAACCACAGTGGTAGGAAGTTTACTGAGACCTCTGGCTACATTTTGGGAGATGCAGGGAGGGTCCACCCCCAACAGCACATGTGTACTTTTAGACACAGAGTAATTGTGTTAATGTGATGAGATTTAAACTGTTTTCATTTGCTTAGATATTTTGCTGCATCAGGAGTCTAATTAGAGCTTTGTTTTGTGGAAAACTAAAGAACTGGGTTAAAAACAGGTCAAGAAGGAATTATCTCAAAAACACGCATATTAATCATTCTTAGTCAAATTTTAGAATTTCTGATGGACAATGGCAAAACTGGCAAACTCCTGCTTTCATAAATTCTTCCCTCTCTTTCCTTACGGACATGAGCCGCCGCCTTAAACTCCTGCTTGATGAAGTGAAGGGACTCTGTGTTAACACCCCATAACAGAACTTCATGGTGCAGATCTCCATTACCCCTGGGTATGTAGGACACTCCAGCGACCTCACTAGACTTTGTGTCCAGGGTCCATGATTGCTCTCCTTGGCAAGTTATTAACTGGCACTTAATTTTATAATGGTGCTGAACTTTGAGGCCTGATTGTTTTGTTCTTGAATATACCATAAAGGTATGTTTTTAAAAAGGGGGGGGGACGGGGGAGGTTATTTTCAAGAAGTCAAATTTTTACAGGTTTTTTAGGAAGTCAGGTTTTGGAATAGAGTTGTGCTAACATGTCAGGCCATGGGAGATAGGATCTGTGTCTTCTCTTTTTTTTTTTTTTTCTGCTTGTCCAATCCAGTTCCAGGGAGTTTGTTGTTTTGTTTAAACTCAGGTTTTCCAGAGATATAATTATGTAAATTACTTACAGTTAATGTTATGTTTCTGTGAGTGAACTGCAAGCAATTTAAAAAAAGGGTTATTCAATCTTGTAGATTAGTTTCTGTGTCAAGACAGCAGGCACTGGAATCATCTCTGATTTGTGTCCTTCAGACTGTTAGCATGCAAGATCTGCGAGTTTGTGTAAGGGCGGCATACACAAGGACCTGACAAACAGATGTGCAAGCAAGTCCCTCTGCTCCTCCTCTTTAATCCCTCTGATCACCTTGACTCTGGAAGGCACTTAATACTCAATACTCCTATATCGGCAGGTGCAGTTTTGGTATTAGAGATGATGGCAATTCCTGACAGAAAAGCCTTTGCACACAGCTCAGCAACTGCCATTTGGCCATTCCAGATCTAACTTTCATCTGATCAAAAAATACGCTTTTTTTTTAAATTAGGCAACTGTACAAATGTTAAATATTTTTAGCTGTGAAGGCAGCTTTTTGAGACCTCAGATTCACATATTACATTGGTGGTTTTCTTGCACACAATAGATTTTCCCGTTTGCTTATAAAAATATCTGGGACTGGCAGTTTTTAGTCATATAGTTAATTTATAGTGTCTGTAAGTCTCCTGTCAGCACTACCAGTAAGAGATCGATAGGGTCAAATATTTGGGTCTTGCTGGGGGTTTTTTTGAGAATTAATGTGGGATTGAGTAAAGAGGCTGGGAGGTGTATTTTTATGAAAACCATCACCAGAACAAATGTATCCATCTGGATCATCTCCTCAGCTTTCAAACAGGATTTATTTCTGATTCCTGAACATGCTCTATTTCTCATTTTTTCCTCTGGCTGCTCATGTGAAAAAGAACAGACACAAATACCAGAAAGATGGGACCCTTTCCCCAGCCATAAAAGCAAGGAAAATTCACAGGAAAGGACAAGAGAGCTGCAGCCCAGGTCACAGTGCCAGCTGTCTGGAGGGCATGTGCATGGTGACTCCATACCCTGGTCCATGACCAGATAGGTCCAGTGGAGAGACAGCAGTTTTGCCTTGCAGAGGAGGACACAATGCACAACCATGATGGATGTTGAGTGGGCAGGTACTGAAGGGGGAAGCATTCAACCCTTTGCAGCTTCTCAGATTATTACACAGCAATTAAAATAGCTCCCCCCATGTAAAAACATGCCATCAGATAACAGGACACTCTGACTCATTAAATGGACCCTTGCCAAAATTGTTTCTGGAGTGTTCCTGTTTCTTGCTTGGATCATGATGTTAAATCATTACTTGCACTCAAGTTCTATGAGCCAGCTACTCGCAGGTTGAATAGACCCATAAACACAGCTGTGCTGGCGGCTACCTTTTAAAAGATTTTCTACAACCATTGGGCTTGACTTTTAAAAATAGCCTATTTCTTTTGCACAGCCTCTCATCTTCAAAGCATGACCCCCTTGCTGAAATCTGGTTGTGAAATACGACTTTCCCATTCACCTGCTAGCAGTGGGATGCTTTCTGTGCAAGTTGGGTGTAATGGCACAGTATTTCATTCCTGTTGTTTGGTGATTTAAGGCTCTCAGCAGCAGTCTGTGCCATGACAGACCTCTCTCTCCTCTGGGTGCCTGTCTTCCCAGGCAAAGATACCTTTTCCGTTTGTGTAGGGTTTTTTTTAACCACTTGCACTGCAAATGCCTGTGAGAGGGGGACAGACATAGGGATGTTTGCAGCATCCTCAAAGTGGTCCAATCCTAGATGCAAGCTTCTGCACATTTATAAATGAAATAACCTTTTAATTATAGGCCCACATTTCATACAACTACTCCACTTCTGAGAAACCAGAAGGAAAATAAATTTTGCCTCACCTGACCCCAGGGTAGGTTTTTCCTGGCAGGTTTCAGTAGAATCACAGAAAGTCATTTGGAGGTATGACACCAAGCATGTGCAGCTTGCATCTCAGATTTCCAAATTTATTTTGCCTACTAGACATTGTTTCTGTTTCGAGTAACTTTTGTAACCAGCAGTTTTCACTTATATTTACTAACTATGCTTAAGGAAAATAAAAGTAGGTAGCAGACAGTTTATTAATTTAAATTAGTATCAGTTTATCATTTATATCAGAAGCTGGGGGTGGTCTGCTAACTTCTCGGGTGCAGGCTGGCTCATGCACATAACAGATGTCCCATGTCTTCTCTAGCACCTGTGATGACCCTCCTAGTTCTAAGTCATAATTATAATTTCTCCTATGCTTTTTGTTTGCTGTCAGCTCCTGAAGTACAGCAGAGGGGTATCATGAAACTGAAGGTGTGAGTTTGACCACAGCATAGGGTCACACAGGGTCACCTGGGAGTGCAACAATCCTCTTGGAAGATTCTGCTGCATCAGCTCAGGCAACCATTCCTGGCACTAGCTAATCCATTTTGTCTGTCCCTGGAGCCACATTTGGACTTTGGTCAGGAAGAATATGTTGATCCTCTCTAAAAGAGGACCCAAAAGTGAGCACTGATGCCATGTGGATGCTCAGCAGACCAGGACAGAGAACGACCTGGAGAACTGAGCTATCACATGGTGCTGATGTGCAGAGGGCACAGGACTGCCCTGAGCTGCTCCAGGAATCAAAGTGAGCAGAGGGTTTCATCGGCTGGGAATGGACAGGACACGTACCATCCCCTGCTCTCCCACAGGTCAAATGGAGGTGCAGCACAGGCAGTGGGCCAGTCCTTCCTCCACCAGGGATCTCCTAGGAGTAAAAGTGATCCTCATTCAGAAGGGAGTTTCTGCAGCTCCCACTCAAGAGACAAGAGCTAAGTACAGGTTATGTGCTTATGTTATGGCCTCTTGAGAATTTTTTTAAGCAAAACACAGCTTTGGTGCAGAGCATATATGATTGGAAACAAAAATGTTCTTTTAAGAACTCGGTTTCAATTGAACTTTCATGTCCAGAATAATTTATCGGCCAAACCAAGAGAAAGAACTGCTGCAAAGCAGGACAGAGAATCTATCTGAGTTGAGACCCCAGCAGTAACCTCTACCCCAGCTACAAAAGGTGGGGCTCTTGTGCGCCACTCTGCACTGAAATGCAACACATTCCTTTTCCCCATGCCGCATCTCCAGTTGTTGGTTCCTTTTTCTGAGCTAAGAACTGACACTGAGTTTTATAAAACATTGTGCTCTCAGCTTGACAGGCATTTAGAGAAACTCCTAACAGGTAGTGATAGATTCCCTTTGCTCCCATCATAAATTTGCCCTGCTTTCAAGCTGTTCCTTATTTTCCTTGATAATCCCAGTCTAAATGTATAATTATATTCATCCTGGCTGTGCAGCTGAGGAAGCACTGACTTCCCTGTTCTGATGAGAAACAAGAGTATTGTTTGATATTAAACAGTACCTTGTTTTGGTGCTTTTGCTGCTTTTAAGTGTAAGGACATCAGGAACAAAGCCCTGTAATGGGATAATAAATAAACTGTATTTTCCCTTTGCTGAAATAAAGGCACAGTAGCGTGCCGTACATTAGCTGTCAGGGGTTTCCAAACCAACAGGCAGACAAGCAGTGGGTTTGTTCCCTCATACATCCTTATCAGAAGATACCATCTACTCTTCAGATTTCTACCTGTCCTAGGTGTTTCTTCCTTGTTTCATTACAAGGTCAGGTCTTCCTGAATATGTTTCTTTAGGTCTAGGTTAATTAAAAAATGTTATATGTTTAATGAAATAAAGTGCAGCACAGTCTCAGAAAGTTGATTGTTACTCAGGGTTAGAATATAACTGTGTACTTTTTTCTATAAAGTTTCTGTGACCTGGGCAATATAGTGATTAACATTTGTGTTTGAAAGACAGAACTGGTTTTTTTTATGTGTTGTTGTTTTAAGATATGAGTAATTAAAGTCAGACCTCCCAAGCCCAGTATCTAGGCACCCATACAGTCTTCAAAGACTCTTGAGCATGCTTAGTTCCTACTTATCTCAGTGTGAATTTGACAGAGAAGGACTGGAGGATTTAAAATCATTATAGCAGGCTGATCTATGACTAACACAACTTATTAAGTCTGCTTTTCTACAACACCACTGTAGGAATGCACAACAATTCCAACTTTAGTCCATGTTCCCAGCAATTCCCATCCTCTCAACCTTTGCCCTTCTCCCGTGCTCCTCCCTGCACCCTGTCCTGCAGGCTGTGTGGCTGCCGAGGGCCACGGGTGCCCTCACCGACATGTTGTACAGCCCTGCTGCCCACTGCTTCTCAGCATGGAGGAAAAGCTCAGCTGTGACTGCTTCTCCCTCAGCTTCACATAAATGTAATCTCAGAGTCAGTCCTGGCTTTCCCAAGGCTGCATGAACTCTCTAAGACCTCTCCCCACCCGTGAGCGGTTTGACTGCCCCTGGTGCACAGATCCACAATTGGGAATGTGGAGATGAAAGACTGGCAGACACGTCACGAGTTTGTAGGCCCTGCAAGGGCAGGGTGTGGGACCATTTTTAGGAAACCAGGATGGGAACACCACACATTCAGCAAAACCAGGAAGAGCATGCAAGTGTTAGGATGTGCAAACAGGGAAATTAACTCAGGCAAAGACAATGAGTCTATTATTGCCTGTTTGCTCAGTTACAGCAGCAAAAGTTGTTTGTTTTCTGTGCCAAAATGCACTTTCTCCTCTTCCAAATTTTACAGTAGTTTCTGTGTGTGTGCTTTCAGTGTCACAGCAGCTTTACTGCTAGAGCACCTGCCATAAGCCTGAGTGGCTTTAGCCATTTAACCATGAGCTACTGCTGGACCTCGTTCGCTTTGACGTGCTAACCTTTGGCCAGCTGAAGTAGGAGAGAAGCTGGCTGCTCTTGGCAAAACACGGTCACAGTGTACCCAGGGAGGAACCTTTCGTAAAGTGCCCTTTAATCAGCTCCAGTCATCATTAGGGGTTGTAATGATTTAGCTGTCATTGATAGTTTCAGTAAAAGAGCATCTGAAAGCACAAGGTCTGTCCTGCTGCTTCTCTGTGACCTCCGAAGTCCCTGGCTGAAGTTCTCGAAGAACTTGAACAGCATAGTTCAAATCTCAAAGGTGCTGGGGACACAACGTTGACAGAGGCACCGGGTGTGTGACGGCTTAGCAGGCACGAGCCTCCTTCTGCCAGCCAGCTGAGGAACAACCTGTAGGTTAGTAACCATACCCCATGGCAATATTGTGGCCATGATTATATTTCCTATGGTATTTAGGAGGGGTTCAGGCTATGTCAAAGGGAGCCTGGACAGTCAGAGACCTGTTTCAGTCTCTTGGGAAGTAGTAGATGCCCTAAAATGCAATGTAAGTGTACATTGAGGAGGTGGTTATGGAAAATCTTGTTTCAGAAATCTGTCTTCCTAGTCACTAAATGCCAGAGACCGTCTTATGCTTTAAATAGGAAAGTTGATTGTTTTGTGAAGCTGACTATGCTCTGAGCGTGACTGAGAATCCCTGTTAGAAACAGGCAGTCATCGTGGAGGCTCCTGTTCTTCCAGGTCACCCGTGTCCTCCTGTGCCGCATAGGTGTACACAGCATGTACAGCAACCCTCATGCTATGCTCCCCAAGTGCCCTTTTAATGTTATGTTTCATCTTCTATGGCGATCAATAACAGACCAAAAGTAACCTTTTCAAGTGTATAAAATGGTCTTTTCTGGAGTAAATGCACAAAGACAAAATATTACATTTTTTCCTCTCTGAAATGACCTAGCTCAGTGACTGTGTAAAGAAATTACTTTTCCTTTGTTGGCATCATCAAGGCAATTTTGATCCACTTAGATTTCATTTCTAGCAATAATTGTTCCCAAAAGAATTGAGAGTTTCCAAAGAAAAGCAATTTAAAGCCTCAGGATAACCTTACTACTCTCCATCAGTCTTTTGGTACATTTTCAGAAAATAATTTTGCTTCACTTTTCAAAGGCCAGAGGTTAGAACAAGGGAAACCTCACCACCTGATAGCTTTATTTGCATTTTCTGGAATGTGCTCTCTTGTACATACCACCAGTTTCATACCATGAAACATATGAGAAGTCAAATTAAAACCCTGATGTAATATAGTTCATGTCAGGCATGATGATGTGGCACCAAGAGTGTATTGGCTTCATTCAAATAAGCTTATACACCAGCAAAATTCCAACCACCTCTTCACATACACCCCTAAATATAAACAGAGCCAGTACTTTCTTCTACAGACAGAAAATTCAGACCTCAGAGGTAAGGTGAAAGTCTAAGTATTTGGACAGATGACAATCTGGTGGTTGCCACATTAATCTGTGTACTAGACAGCAATATATTACATATTCATATTCAGAGACTCTGTGCTAACCTTTTGGAATACTCGCCAGTGAGGTGGCAGGAAGGGCAATGTCCTCATGCATAGGTCTCTGCTTACCTCCAGTAGTTCTCTGAAGACAGCACACAGCCTTACAAAGGTCAGATTTCAACCATTTTAGCTTGCATAGAGACTCTTGCAGCTCTTTCTCTGGATATTTGGTAAAATGCTTCCTTTGAATATGTGACCTATATGTACTCCCACCAATTAAATGTGCTTCCTTTAGGAGTGAGTTTACCTTGCTTATTTTTAGGAAGGGCAAAGTCACTGCCCTTTTAAAGTTCCTGAGAAGATTTTTAACTTTTAAATTTTTTTTCCAAAGAAAGGGAGTATCTCTGCATGGTTGTGGCCATTTGTCACTCATTTAACTAATTTTGTCACTCATTTGCCACACTGACAAGCTGCAATTTCCTGTTTAATTGCAGATGCATCCTTGCAAACAGCTCATATCTCAGGTGCATGGTGAGCATTATTTCTGCCCCACAGCTGAGAAGAGTAATTCACATGGGTTACATTTCTGCTAACAAATAAAACATGCTGGGCTATTTTCACTGAACCCAAAGACAGCACAGCAGACAACCTTTTAGATGAAGTCTTCTCCTTCCCCCCCAAAATGAGGTGGCCTCAACCACAGGGCCTAGCTCAGGCAGTCCAAGTGTCTGCATGCATCCACCCTGCAGAAGAGATCTGAGAGATAAACAGGGCAGAGCTGAGAGTGCAGATACTGTTCAGAAGAACTCATTTTGTGGCTCCAGCCCCTCCTTTAGCCAAAGTAAAAGTATCTCCCTGTCTCACGACCATTTCATGTAGCTTCCAAATCTGAACTTAAGGATTTAGTTACTGCCAGTTTGGAAATGTCCTCTTGAAAATACAAACCTTCTCTTAGAGACAGGAAGGGTGGGACTTAGGTTCTTCCTGAAGGAGACATATCTCCTACTTCAGTGCTGTCGATGGCTCAAGAGTGGCAGATCCTGGGTCATTGAAGAGACATTTTCTTTACCAAGAAAGAGAAAGAGCAGTTTTGCTAGTGGATTTAATAATTACAGCCATTCAGACCATTCTTTTCATTCCTAAATATTTCAGCTATTACACTCCTTGAAATCACAGACACTTTGCCTGGTTTATCTTGTCAAGTATCTATTGAGGTAAGTTATGTCAATAGCACTCTGAGATCTTTCTTTGAGAAATAAGTATTTTATACCAGAAGTGTAGTTCTGTAAAAAAATCACCTCACTGTGATTATTGAGAGCTGCCCATTAACACAGCCTTTGAGCACTTTCAAGTTTAATTAGACTGGCTCGACCCCACAGGGTGACCTGGGCAGCTCTGGCAGTCAGGGGAATGATGCCTGAGAGTCCCACACCGGCAGTGGGCCCCGGCCCAGGTGCAGCTGCAGAGGTGAAAGTGCCCTTTTACTATTTAAGCATGTTTGGTTAAGGTGAGCGTTTTTACCACAAGGTTGCAAAGTTTCTGTCAAGAGTTGCTTATGTTACGCTTCTGTTTCTGTGCTGTGCAAGTGGCTTGGTATAGATGTATCTCTAGGACTTGCCTCTGCTGTAGATAAGATGTTTGGTGGAATTACAGGCAAATCCATCCTGTTTCCTGCACTGCAGAAGCACGTCTTAGACCGGCAGCCTAGTTCAAGTCACCCCAAACCACTGGCTCGGGAGCAGCACGCCTGCAGCTTGTTTCTGCTACAATGTTGGCTGCTGAGAAGAAAGCTCAGCTGGAGGCAAGTTTGCAGCCCCAGTCCTGCCTGCCCATGGGGAAGGTCAGCAGTGGAGAGGAGCAGGCAGGATACAGACACTGGCAGAGGAGGAGCCAGAGTGCTGTGCTGAGGTTAGGTAAGGCAAGGGCGTGTGACAGCATGGGCGAATCCATGCTGGACCACATGGACAAAGTCTGCCATGCGATGGGCCAAGAGCTGTGACCCCAGTCCTGACTCATGGCAGCACCCACCACTGATGGGTGACTCAGTCACAGCAAATTTCTTCCTTGTGAAGTCCCATCACAGGTGTTCTAACAAGCATGGGGCTGGGATAAAGCTTAGTCTGCCTAACACAGATTTCTCTGGTAATGATGCCTTTGCCATGCATGCCAGTTCAGACTCTGCCAACATCATCGAAAGCTGCTTTTTCTAATCTTGATAGTAAATCAGTTTTCTGAGAAATGGAAGTTGTGGACATGTAATAAAATATAATGTAAGAGATGCTGGAGTTAATGGATATTGTCAATTCCCCAGCAGATCATTCAGTCTCCTGTAGTCTAAAATTTTCCTTCACATTACTGGGAGGCAGAAAAATAAATTTGCCCTCCCAAAGGAAACTCTGTCAGTTTCCTTACTGGATAACCTCTTTTTACACACAATTTCCGTGTGATGCTTATTGTTTCATTTTCAATAAGACATTAAGAACGAAAATAGAAATGCTTATGCCCTGACCAAAGATGATGTCTGTTGGTTGGAGGAAGAGTTTTTCCCTTAATATACTTATATTCTACTGTGAGGTGTAAAAAAACAGAGCAATTACTGGAAGAGGGGAAACAAGGACTGTGTGTGCTAACCACACTCATTTTCATACCCTGATTCTGAAAGCCACCTGTAAATAGAAGTTTGGAGGTATTTATTCTCCTTGTGAACATGTATCACAAAACCCTGTGGTTTTCTTTGCAAAAAGGCCCTGGAAGGAACCAGCAAGAATGTTGTTTGCTAGGAACCTTTTAATTATCAAAATTGGTTGGTACATGGTTGGCTTGTGCTGGTTGGATATCTCTGCTAGCCACAGGAGGTGGCCACCAGGTACCTTTCGGTGACCTATTGAGCTCACAGTGCTGTGCTGCCCCTCCTTACTTGATTCCTCCCTGACCTTCAGCCTCTAAATAGGTACAGTACTAAAATTCACCAGCTGCATACAAACTTGTAAAGAGTTGCAGTTTGCTGGTCTACCCTCTGGTCTCTCTGGATGATTCATTGAGTTCCTCGTGTTACAGAAAGGCTGTCATTTACCCCACTGTGGAATCTCATCGGCCTCTTCAGAGGAGGAGCTGTGCTGTGAAACCAGATTCAGCAGGTTTTAAAAGAAACTCTTCCCCTGTTTTCCCATGAATTTGCTCAGTGCTGGTGACCCGACAAATGCTTTAAGCCAGCAATGCTGGCAGAGGGACAGGTCCCACCCTCTTTTACCCCTCTGCCAGCACAGGTGCTCAGGTGGTGTGGGTGGGTGCATGGTGCAGCTGCACAAATGCTTGTGGCAGCACATGCAGAGGCTGCACGGGGTGGCTGCACTAAGGATGGAGTGGCACCCTGTGTTGACAGCACCAGTTTAACATGTTGGTGAAGCTGTAGGGTGGAACAGTGGTCTGGAGCAGCCACATCAGGCTAGCGAGGGCAAAACGTTCTTCCTATAGAGTGTTTTATTTACCCTAGGACTGAAAGGCAATTATCGTATTAACCTCCCTTGTAGATAGGTCTATCCAGAGCCCACCCTGTATTTATTTTAATGGAAAGCAACCATGCCACAGAAATGTAATGGCTATGGCTATATAAAAGAAAAACTTTGTGTTTTGCTGGTTTCCTTCTGTTTTGTATGCTAATTAAAATCTATTACACTCCATGGGTTTATTCAGCGTCTGTCTTCTTACATTTTGGAACCTAAAGCCTGCTTTCAAGTTTAAATGAAAGCACAAAATTCTACATGGGGAAACTGAGCCTGACTGTTACAGTGATCCTCTGTGCTGGCTTTCATTGCAGAATGACAATAAAATAGATTTTTGCTAAAAATAGAACAAAACCTTTGCCTCGTGACCGTAAAGGTTATCAGAGCAAATCCCACTGCCCATGAACCAGAGAAGCCTAAGACAGAAAAACAAAATGGGAAAGCCCAAGGTGTCCTTGGCCAAATTTCCCCATGTTGTTACTCCTTCTTCAGGTCTGTGACTTTGTCATCTCCATAGTGGGGTAGGGCATGTGGCTGGCTGGCAGAGCAGATGGGGAGTCCTTCTTTAAAAGGGCAATTCTTTGTGATGTGGCAAGGTAAAGATCAAAACATTGACATAGGTTATGCATAGAAGGAGCTTGAGTGTGAGAGAACTTGGAAAGCTGTACCTGTTACAGATTTTATGTTCTCTGAAGGATCTCCCCAGGTTTTGGTCTGAAATAGCTTAGGAAAGTCAGGAAACGACAAAATCTGCTGTATTAACTCACATTGTATAAGAACAGGTGTAAAATAACATGTTATTAACTTAAATAAAGTGGTGTTGTCCCCTTAAACATTCAAATAGGCAATAAAATTGTTCCATAAACATGTGTGAACCTGTTCCACCAAACACAAAGTGGTTTTGTTAAAAAGAGAAGGAAATGATAGAAAAGGGAAAAAAAAAGGCTGTTTGTTACCTTATGAGATCCCAATTTTTGTGGCTGTATTGTGACTGATATTGGGTTTATGTGTGAATATACAGATCAAGACTTTCTGAGATTGAAATTAGAGACCTTGCAGGTGACTCTTAGATTCATGTGTCCTTTCAGTGAAATATTTTATTTGGTACACTCCCTTCTCATTCTACTGCAGTCTCTCAGTAGTTTTTGAAGACCAAATAAAACCATAAAGGCCAACCCATTGCTCACTCCTTACTTTCCCTTCCCATTTCACTTGCTCACGTCTGCACTGTCGCATAATACTAAGTCACATACTCGCCATCATGAAATGTCTCCTGAAAACCTATTTACTACCATAATCAAAAATACTCACTCTTATCCGGACAATGACATCGCTCCAATGAAATGATGAGCCTGTGGTCAGTCTCTGGATCTCCCAAAGCATTTGGGTTTGATCTTTCTAAAAATCTCAGAAGGCAATGCTTCATTAGTGCTTGTCATCACACTGAGAAGCCCAGTGCACTCCATCTGTAAAGGCCAGTTGATGTGTCTGCTCATAGAAGAGAGACAGCTGAGGGGGGGCACACCAACTCATTGGAAGTCTTTTCTGCATCACGGAGAAGGTCCCCATTGACAGGCATTAGCATATTCCAGTGAATATCACCTTTTTTTCTTCAAATTTCCAGCCTTTTCTATCAATCACTGTATTCAGGAGAATAATCATTTAGGAAAAACCTTTCACCTGCAATCCCACCACAGGAAAGAATAAAAGGCAATGGAAGGTTTAAGGGAAACATGGGCATGGACTGGTCTGGACTATTCCCTTTCACATCTCTTAGGATTTGGCCCATGCTTCACTGTCAATAATTAAAAAGACAAGACAACTAAATATATATGGTATTATTGTAACAGAGGGTGGGTGTTATTCATTGTAGTCAGCTCTGCATTAGGAGAGAAGTTGTGCTTGTATTTTTATCCCAGAGCAATGGATGCTGTGTGAAGAGAGGAACATGTGGTGTATATAGAATCCATCCTCCCTGCTGCTTACACGGCTCTGCCCTTAACACTTTTGCACTCTTCCTTACGTGCCATCATAAAGAATATATAAAGGGTTGTGCGATCATTATGAGCATGGTGGTTTTGAAGTCAAAGGAAAACAGGTGTCTAATGTCAGGGAAAGCTGGGAGACACACTTGCAGAATTCTACCCAAACTTCTGAAGTTTCTTATAAAAGCACAGCCTACAGGAATAATTAACATATTTTTAAATTCCGCCACTGGGAATGGTAACACTTCAGAATACCCTCCAGCAGCTTGATCTGCTGATGATCCTTGCTTTAAACAATAATGGGAAAATAACTTGGAAACTAACAACAGGATGCAGCTAAAAGTGAACATACGAAATGAAAGCCAAGGGTTTGAGAGGCCTCCCTACATGATCCTAATTGACACAGCATTTGAAGACCCTTCTAAAAATGAGGCCATCAGCTCACTAGCATCACTGCTTTTTCACTTACACCGGAATAGTCTTCTCCAGGCATTTGAGTACACACACGATTGTAGCTGATAGGATTCACTTTACAATACTTATAGCTGAAAGTTTGTTTTGTTTTCTAACAGAAAAATACAAAGTAAGAGAAAGATACTGAATTTTAAAAAACAATTAATTTAATGGGGTTTTCCAAATTTGTAACTGCTAATTTTTTTATACTCACTTTCCTAGAGAGGTCAGTGGGATTGAGGCATGGATCTGATTTTGGCAGAATATCCTAGATTTTATTCCCAGTTTTGATACCGATTCTTTCCATAGTCTTGGGTAAACCATTGAAATTTCCATGCTGCAGCTTCTCTGCCTGCAGGGCAGTACCTGCTTCTCTGCAGCTCTTATAGCTAACGGGTTAACATTTGCAGAGATGAATTCTGAAGATGAAAGACTTGCAGAGTAGACTTGGGCTGCCAGCACTCTGGGACCAGGATCCAGGCTCCAGGTGTGTTTGTACAGTGCCTAACACACCACAGCCCCAGTACAGTGGATAAACAAGTATAAAAATCCAGAACAGAGTGATCGCAATCACCCATTGGTTTGCAGTGTAAGTAGAACAGCTCTCCTTCCTGTTTGCTTTCAGAAACCACCACAAAGATGCTTCTTTTGCCAGTCTTTGCCATCCTCCACATTTTTCTCTCTAACTTGGAGCCTTCTAATATTAGAGCGCCTATCTCTACACCCACTGACTCCCCTACCCCTCTTCCCTATTGACCAGTCTGTGACTTGGCAGTATAAGGTTGTTTCTTAAGTTTTACATGCCCAGACTAAAGCACTCAGAGGACAAGAACAAATAATTATGTAGGACCTTCTCAAAGAAACTGACAGTGCTTCCTCTGCAGAATATACTTGTGTCTATGGTTTGTCACTGAGAGGTTAAGACACTGCTCCTTGCACATGTGGGTGCCCTGAGGTTGTTGCTTGTGCGCTGTTTGGATGGAGGTTTGGACCAAGCTTTATTTTTTGGGGGGGAAAAACAGTAAAAAAAGGAGATAAAGAAGAAAGGAATGGTTATGCCGGTAAAAAACACCTGGGAAAGGACTGAAAACTGTAGTTGTTTTGGTTCTGCAATATGCTGTTTGCTTTTCACCTTCTTCAGGCTGTCTCCTTTCCCAGAAATTAGCCATCTCCCAAGGTATGCCCTGCTCCCTCTTCTCCCGCCGGCTGGCTGTGCACACTGCTTGCCAACCGGGCAAATCTATCATCCAAAGAGTGTTTCAGAGCGGTTCCTCCTCTTGGCTGCTTGAGAAGGTGTGTTGTTTGCTTTGCCTAAGTGCTCCCAGGGCCTAATGCTCCGTTGTTATGTACAGACCATTTCTACTGTCATGAATCATGTTTTACCACCCCTGTGCTTTTACTTCTGCACCAGGTGCTTTTTTTCCTTTTGAGCAAACACATTGGAGTTTCCGTGTTTACTGCTGACACGGTGCATGTCGGGTACGCAGCATAGGCTGAGTTACTCCTACTGTCCCACCGCCGACATGATCAGTAAATCTACTTCTCACTCCAGGAGCTGCAGACCCTTTGTTTATCCTACAACCGAAGGTAAATTGATTCAGCACAGCCTGAAATAATTTTGCCAGACACACATAAAGAAAAAAATTTCACTGAAAAAGCCTCATGCAGTCAAGCAAAATATGCCCTTTTCTTATCTTATCTGCTGTGAGTAACCCAAGCTATTTGCACAACGCCTTGTGCTAGGAAGGAGTTGTTTGTACATGTTTCACTTCTTTTTTTCCAAGTTTTGAATTTTGAATGAAATCTTTCTCTTCAAATTCTTTTTACCTGCGAAAATGTTACCGTTTCTCTTTCCTATGCTTCCCTGAAGGTTGGACCCAGCCCTCCCTCCAAAGATCCCTTCGTTGCAGATAGTTTTCTATTAATCTTCAAACCACTTTGGAGAGCTCTCTGCGTCTGGCAGCACTAACATCCCCTCTCCCTCCCGTCCCACCCACTTAGCCTCAGCCTAAGAGCCCTTAACAAATGACTCCCAAGGAATTTAAATGGCTAACGCTCGCTGGCCAATAAAGAGATGCATAAACTGTATAACCAGGTTGCACAGCTCTTGCCATTAGGAATAAAGGTTGCTCGGGCAAAGGCGCGAGTCCCCTTAACCTGTTGCACTTCAATCGCAGGAGCGGAGAGGTAAGGGAAATCTTGTTTGCTCGGTAGGGCTTTTTATCTGATTTTCATTTATCAGGGAGTTGAGACCAAAAGTATGTCATCATCAAGGTATGGGTTCAGGGTTTTGCCTTCCTTTAGAGGGTCCTAAGGAGTTGTTTGTGAATGAAGCAACTGCTTGTAAGATTGAACTGTGAGATCAACATGTGAATATCTAAAAGAATTTGCATAGCAAATACCAAAACAAATGTCAGAACAATGAACACTAAACTACTGATATTTTAGACAGAAGAAAACAAAATCAGGATTCAGAGATATTTTTTCTGGTATCCTAAATTGATGAAGTGAAAGGTAGCCAATTGCAACTGCATGACATTGTGTTTTCAATCAGCGTGTCTCTGCCGTTGTCTGTGCCTCCTGGTATTTTGTTCTGCTTTTTCAAGAGATTGATGTAAAAAATCAAACTTTAAAAGTGGGTTATCAGCTTTTGGTGCAGAATTTGGGGCTTGTCGATTGAAGGTGGCTAGGAAGGTTTAAGTAAACAGGGTATATATGCAAGTATTATTAATATAAATGAATCTATATAACTCAGTCTGCATACTGAAAATTTGACAGCATTTTTAAAAAGTCAGCTTTGATAGTATTCTATTCATATTCTACTTAAGCAGCATGTGAAACATGTAAGACTTGTATATGACATTGGACACGTGACATTAATCTGTTCACCGTTATTGATTTAATTATTGATTTATTGCTTTATTGGGGTCAGTGCTGATAACAATAGCAAAGTTTGAACTTAAACCAGGAAAAAAAAAAAGATGTAGTTGTTGAAAGTAGGGTTCAATTAAAACCAATGACAAAAATGTCAATTTACATGTGGACCAGATGCAGCAGCTGTATATAATGGTGTCCTGTCCTGAGCTAGGAGGTATTGAAGCCATGATTCAAAATGTATCTGTAAAGCACTCCCTCTCCCTTTGCACATCCAAGCTTGCCATGGATGACAGCCTGTGCTCAGAGCATGTGAAGGATGTCATGGCAAATGTTACTGCCATCTCCTGCAGTTCTCCATGGCCTGGCAGACTGGGTTGCAGAAAGGTCCTCTTTTTCAATCCTATTATCACAGCTGATCCCTGAAGGCCTTCACACCCAGTGCAGTCTGCGGTGGTGTATGTTGGTGTTAGCTGATGGTGTTGCACCAAAGACCTTGCCAGTGTGTATAAGAGTTGAGAGAGTTTTTAAATTAAATTGACACGGTTAATCCAACAGAACTTCAAAACGTGTCCTTTTTGTTTGTCGAGACAAGGCCACATGACTGTCTGTCAAGAACTTGTTGTAATGTTGTTGGTTTGATTATTTTTCCATAGGTTTCTCATATAGCCCTGCACTGTATAACCAAGATTAGATAATATGTTGCATAAAAATAAAGTTAACAAAGGAGTCACCATTTTGCTACTCTTTTTAATAATTTCCATTCAATTCTGCATTTCAGCTCCATTCTTTGCTGAAGAAATTATTTTGAATCAAATGATCCTTGTCTTCTTTCTTCAGCTTTTAATTAAAAATAAAAAAAAAATCTCAGTTAAGGTCAACAAAAGGTGAATTTCAAATTATATCTGTCTCAAATCCCACTCCTTTTCTGGAGTGAACAGAAATTTCATTTCAAAACCACAGGATTTCTAAGTGAGCTGTAATTTCAGTAGACTTAAATTGTCTTGAATCAACCCAGCACAGGAGTGGTGCCCCCTGAGAGAGTTCCTGCCTTGGTTAAACATTTTTTTTAATTTATAATATTCACACTGGGAACAGGTAACGAGTGCTGAAAATCTCTTCCTTGTACTTGTAAATCTTGTTTCTCAATTCTACAATCCAACGTTCAAAGGTCTGTACAAACTTCTTAGATCAGAGGTCAGGTACAGATTGCTGCACTTTGCAGCTCCTTTCTGCCGATATGACAGAATTTCACAGCAAAGACGATTGACTACCAGCCCCCACTCCTCCGCGCACGGGCAGCGCCAGGCAGTTAAAATGGTGATATGTACAAGTCAGCCATTGGTACCTGAGTTTAATTAATAACTAACTGGGTTTCAGTGGTGCAAGGTGCATATTACAAAAAGGGTCAAATGTCAGTGCACAAAGGAAAAAAAAAAAGACAAAACCCCAGCCACTGACTAAGCCAAATGCTTTGAGTTTAATGTACTTTCAGCAGCGAACATTCACATCCCAACTGTGGTTTGCTTTATGTTGATTTTCATTTCTGTGACCTGAGGGGGAGGGAACACGTTGAGCCACTTTCAGCTTTCCCTGGAATCTCTGCCTCCTGCTGAAAGCAGGGCTGCAGGTTGGGCCCCCTGTTGTTGCAGTGTTCACGTGGTATACACAAAGCTAAGAATGTTGCAATAAGAGTAGTGCATGGGATTAGGGTAAACTGAAAAGTCTGAAGCTATTTTTATTGTAATAAATTTGACTGAGTAGACTTTATATGAACAGGCAGGATGTGTTATGTTTCACTCTGGGATCTCCAGGAGAGTTAGAGGAAAAAGTTTGATCAGAAAAGCTGAAAAGACAACTGTAGGTTATGAACATTTTAAGATATTCTTGGTTGCACTGCAGAGTGAACCATATTACTGTAATGTTTATGTAGACAGACAGATAAAGTGTCCTGTGTTATAAAAACAAAGAAGCATATGCACGCATATCCCTGCTCCACAGAGTTCAGCAAAGCCCCTGACAGACATTTTCAATGATTGAACTAAATCACCGTGTTCATATATAAGATTTTTCTTCAGAAGGACAAGAAGTGAAATAAGTGAATATGTTATCTTTCCTGTGTAATGATTAACAGATTAGTCTAGTTGTGGGTTTGTTTTTCACTTGCAGAACATTGCTTTTCCTGTCTTTCTTATGGCAAAAGCTTGTGAGCTTCTAGTCCATCCTGAATGAAACTCTTCTCTCTTTCCAAGCAGAATGCTTTCTAAAGCAGACAGTTAATGAGGAGGACACACTTACCTGTATCAGCATCTCTGTGGAGAATAGTTTTTAATTGCATTTGTGGTAGAGAAACACTGCAAAAATTTTCCCATCAAGTACAGCTAATCCAGAATAGGAAAGACTACACTGAAATTTATATATCACGTGTTTTCCTGTCTGATCATGGTAATGATAGACTTTATTGACAAGATTGAAATATGGGAATTTGGGGAGAAGGGAATGGTTGTGCTGTTTCCTGATTTAGACAGCTGATAAGAGTGATTACACAAACCATCTCTCATCTTCTCAGCTTTCCACAACATGTGGCTTCAATATATTGCAAGGTAATAACTTCAGCCTCAGCCAGTAACAAGTCCTATCAAAATAGCTGAGAGTTTTGAATTAGTTTGCATTGGAGTGGGTAAAAATGGAGCTGGGGCAAACAGGATAACACAGGGGTTACACAACTTGTTGGACAAAGTTCTGAATGACTTGCAGAAAAATGCATTATAAAATAAGGGAGGAGACTGGGTTTTGCTTACCCAAACTTCCTTCAGGAGTGGTTTAAGTTGAGGTGACTGGTTTGGCACTGCAGTAGCATAAAAACACTCAAGAAGCACACATTGGATTAGCAGAATTCACATTGCAGAAGCAGGTTCAAGTTAGTAGGATGCTCTAGGTGTTGATGGTGCTGTGACACATCAATAACATTTTCATCAGCATGGATTCATTCTTGCCATGAACACATTTTGACTTGTGATCATCAAAAAGCTATGGAAGGAAACAAAGTTATGCTCAGTAAAGTTTTCTTACTTTATTATTTGAAATATCAACACCCATATCTCATTTTTGCAGTTTTTAAGCAGGAGGTCAGGTCATTGAGGGACCTTCCCTCTGGGAATATTCACTGCTAGGCATTGATAGTGCTTATGGATAATGCAAGTGGATCACACACAAGATTAAATATACCGTAGAAAGATGCAGAGAGGGTTGATAACAGAATAGGTAGGACATTTGCACAACACAAGGTGACTTTATTTTGTATGGGAACCATAATTTTATCTCCATTTTTTAAATTGTACATAAAATTGCAGTGAGGTAAGATTAATAGGCTAAGGAACTGGTATAATATGGTAAAGAGAATTAGATCCATATTTGTTGTTTTTCTAGTGACAATGATGAAAATAAGAAGTTTAACCTTCAAACCCTAGTTTGAAGCTGTAGCCAGTTGTTGACTGTACAAATTCCTTGTTGAATTATCTGATTAGCATTCAAGTTTTTCCCTGGGAAATTCCAGGATGTTAATTTACAGAATAATTTCAGGTGTTTTCCTCCTAAAAAGGAGCAAGAAGAAAAAGAACAGATTTCTAGTAATTTTGTTAAAATTTTTTAAGCCAAATACATTACTTTTGATTGGTGCCTGGAGAACATAACGTGTCCCTGCAAGACCTTTAAAGCAGGACTTTCTGTAGTGCTCATCACTATCTTAAACATATCTCTATTGCAGCCCTTAGAGTCTTGTAACCAATGGCAGGGGAGTAGTGCTAGATGTGAATACTGTTAGAAATATCGCACTTTAATTTCTGTTTCTTTCGTTGAACCTTATACAATCAAAAGTCAAAGTCAACAGATTTTGGTGAGTTTTAAGTGGAACCAACCATTTTTAACATGTTTAGCCACTTAGAAAAATTTAAGCAACTGAAAACCATGCACAGACCCTCTCTGCAGTAAATCTGCCCTGAAAACTGCTTTTCAGGCCCAGAACATAACCTTGTCCCATACGAAGGGAACATAAGTAACTGACCAGAATAAAGTTGAAGTTTAAGCATGAAATACGAACTCTTGCAATGAAATCAATGGTCAGAACTCTGATGATAGGCTGTAGATTAGGATGCCAAGTGTCACCATAGCAGAAGTATGAATTTCATAAAATCATAGAATCTTTCGGTTGGAGAAGACCTCTAAGATCATTGAGTCCAACCATCAGCCAAACACTGCCAAGTCCACCACTAAACCATGTCCCTAAGTGCCACATCTGCATGTCTTTTAAATACCTCCAGAGATGGTGACTCAGCCACATCCCTGAGCAGCCTGTTCCTATGCTTGACAGCCCTTTCGATGAAGAAATCTTTCCTTCCCTGGTGTAACTTGAGGCTGTTTCCTTTTGTCCTAATTTCAGCAGCTAGCCTCAGGATTCAGTAGGCTGGTTTTACCCCACCTCTCAGGCACTGTTGCTCTCTGTATTTAAGTATAGTACTTCTAGTGGGCAGAGAGCCTCTGCTTGTACATGTTCTTGTCTGAACATACATGGGAAATATGCAGTGCAGCAAATGCTGCTCCATGCACATCTCATTATGTTCCGTGGAGCACCTGAGCCAAAAAATTCCTGACCCTGGCCGGAGAGGGACAAGTTTGATGACCCAATTCAGGCATGCAGATGATGATGAGAATAAGCAGTCCTTTTGTGGTGCTGGCGGCAGGATAAATTGCACAGCAGACAGACATGTCTTTGTCAATGATCTCTGAGGTTACTTTCTTCCAAGCTGCTCATCACAAGCTACCTGTCAAGTCTCTTGGCAGCCAGTGTTCCTGCCCCTTCTGGTCTGCTGGTGCAGTTCACCACTTTTTCCACAGAGTTTTGCCAAAATGATCCAGATTAAGAAAACTCACCTTTTCAAAATGTTTCACCTAGCCTGGGGCAACTTCTTCACCCAGTTCAGCTGCAGGTAAAGAAATGTGTCTGACACACTGCAGACACTGTCATGGCCTGTTGGCCTCAGGCACTGGTTTTTTTATAAAAGGGTGAAGACATCATCCATCCCATGTAACCTTCTCTTTCCTGCCTGAAAGACCTCTAGAAAAGGGCCTTGGCCAAAAAGCTGTGCTGAAATGCTGCACTCTCTTGCACTGACCCACCACAAGTTTCAACTTTGGACGCCTGCATTGCATTAATGGCAGAATGTAGGAAACCAAGTGTGGTCCAATTCCTGTTGAAAACCACACTGGCCCTGTATCCTGTGGTTGGGCATGGCACAGCTCAGCTTCAGCAGCAGTCTCAAAGACACCTGCTTTGTTCAGCTCATTTACGAATATAGTGAGGAGGAAAAGAGTGACAGTCTTGGCAAGAAAGAGCAAAGTGATGTATAATGATGCTGTAATTATCTTTAAACAGGGAGGTAATTTGCACATGACACTTGAAGCAATGCACAAGGCACTACCTTATTTAGAATTGATGAGGCCATTGAATTTTTCTGTTAGCCAATAGATCTCTAAACAGGCAAACTGGGTTTTCAGCAGGAGCATTTCTGGACTGTCTGATGTTTGTGATAAAATTATGCAGTAGTTCTTAGTAAACTGTTGTTTTTGTATGCATTTTGTGAATATAAAGTTGTCATGAGAATAGAGTCAGGATTTGAAAATAAAGAACTTTAATTACAGCCAGGCTTTTAGAGCTGCTGCCTATCATCATCATCAGGATCAACATTTTCCCTTATTATTTCAACTAAAATACTAGGAAGGTCACATTTAAACCAGTAGCTGTTATTTCCCTCTGCCAACAGGGTGTATTTGAAATTTCAGCAACCGTCTTTCCCTCTGTGGTTTAAAATGCAAAACCGTGGCAGTTTCTTGAAGGAAGCGGTAGCTGTGCAGTGTCCATGAGGACACGCCCTGTCAGCTCAGTGGGAGCGTGTATGGTACAGGGTCTGCAGGTGGGGCACAGGTGTCCCCATCCCTCCCCTGGACAGTTATCACAGAGACAGCAGATCTCCCTGGTCTCTCCTGTTGCCTGTGATGGTGCTGGCACCCATCCCCGGACTTTGTGACTGCAGGCAGTTGTGTCACCCACGGAAGGACACATGATGCAACTAAATCTATGTAACACAAAACTGGAGGGATGAATTAAGTCCAAACATAAACAGCCTCATTTTATAGGAGCACGTGAGTGAAGTGGACACACAGTTACTGCCACAAGGACACTGGCTGTGTCCCTGTGTTTGTAAAAGCCTATTTGACCACACTAGGATCAACAGAGGAGCACGTGTCTGCCTAACTTCAGAGGGCACTGCCCAGTGCTGGACTAACCTAGGGAAAACTTGATATGTGGACTTCGGGCATTGCTTTCTTGCTGGGGCCCCAAGCTGCCTTTGCCCTGGGACAAGGAACATCACCGTTTGGCCCTGTATTGTTAATCAAGGGGTGGTATTTCTACTTAATAAAATACCTGCCTCAGTTAATCAGCCTGCTCACAGTATGCTTTAGGTCAGTCACTGCCAACACAGTAAGTTTGCCGTTTAATATTCTGGGATGTGGGAAAAAAGTACCTTTAAAAAGAAGGTAATCAATGTTTAGGGCAAGAACCATTTACACCCTTCCTATTGGCAGCAGAGGAGCTTCATAAGCAAGGTGAAGTGAAATTTGAATGGTTTCAGCAAAACGTGTATGTCTGAGGGTTCACCTGTGCAAGGAAGAGTCCTTGGAGCGGAGATGCTGAACTGAGGGGCTCATAAGCCTTGCTCCTGGTAGGCTGGCAGATGTTAGCATCCATCTAACGTGGTGTTGAACAATCAAGCAGGATTTACGTTTTTTCTGAGAAGAAGCCAAGGACTTGTTTCAGTCCTGGTAATGAGTCATTTAAAACTTAGTTGTCTCCAAAACAACCTTTCTTGTTAGAAATATTTTTGTCTCTCTCTTTTATGAATCTATGTTATCAAAATCAGGTGTACCTTCCTCCTCAGAGTCTAGAAACCAAGCACTTATATTTCACAAGACACTGTATTTTAATGGCGATTAAATTTTTGCCTTTTCTAGCATTAATCTCAAACACTGCATTTTGGAAATCAGCTTGGCTTTATTAAGGCCCATAGTACTAGCCCATGCCTTGTGTACACCCGCAATACATGGTAGCAAGTTTCCATGACCAGTTTACTGTTGACTTAAAAAACGCACAAGTATGTTTGAACACTTTGGAAACTGGTATTTTCAAAAAATGTTTTCTTGAGCGGGACTGCATTTCAGTCTGAAAAGGGTTAGGTTGTGTTGGTAGCCCATTTTGTAAGGCAGTAACAGCAGGAGAGAAGAGCTCTCAGACCAGACAGCCTGTGCATTTTCTCATCAAGGTAAATGATATCTGAACTTTGTAAAGGTGTTGGTTGTATAACATGGCAATGATTAAGTTGTTAAGTGTGTATTTATTTAATTAAAACAATTAGTACTATATAGGCTCTATAACTTTCTTAGGTAGTACTTATGAAACCCAGCTCTATGTAGTTGCACAGAAAAAAAACCCCAAACTACATTTGATCATGAATCTTGATTCCCAATAAATTATATAGGGATAAATGCATTTTAGGTTCACAAGGAATTTTTAATTATGCATTGTCACAAATGGTGTATGGCAGTGTCTGCAGCAAAGATGGCCAGCAGCACTTAGAAGCAGCTTCATGTACAACTTCCCATACGAGAAATCATCCTGCTGATGCAATGCAAAGTGCTGTAGAACATGCCGTCTCCTGCATGGCCACTGAATTACCAGCTGGCTTCTGGGGGTCAGGGGAGATTCTGTTTCATCTCCCCTCACTCCACAATCCCAGTGATCATCTGTAGCTTTCCAGACCATAGTCCCAGACACAGAGCCCTGTAGATAACAGAGATACAGAGACTTATTTTGTAAGTTGACCTAAAACTGGTGGTTTGAATGGAATTGCTAATTTTTAAACTTAGCCAAATTTGGTGTGATAAGTACTTCACTTGCCAACAAGTGGCCCATGTGAAGGTAATGATTATTTCCCACCAAAGTGTTTGTTTAACTAGCTTTGCTTTTATTCCAAGAAAGGTGAAGTTACGCTTCTAGGAGCAAATTCCCAAGTGAAAAATGAAGCTGTTTTACACTGCTTTAATTTTCTCAATTATTTCAAATAATTCCCAGGAATAAAATTTAAATGTCTGACTATTAAAGAGTAATATTTGAATCTGAGAGAAACATGTATCAACGGCATTTTAAAGCAAGAAGCTATCCATGACTGACCTGGCTTCAAAGGAATTATGTTTACTAAAGTACTGCCTGAGCATCAGCATCATTATTACTGCCCTCCACTTTCTTTATCTTCTCCTCTGCTCTCCATATTTTTAAATTAAAAAGGCTCAGAAGCATCAGCACGCAATGCATGGCCCAAAAACAAATGCAGGATCAAGTCCCACCACTGACCAAAGCTCAGAAGTCTGGTTTCCCAATCCCAAATGCATTTAGGAGATGAACCAGGCACAGTGGTGTTTGCCTTGGCTCATGCAGAGGCATCTCTGGGTATAGACCAGCACAATTCTGGCAGCTCAGGAGCTTTACTGAAAAAAATCCGAGGTGCTGAGGTTACTAGGATTTAAATGGATTTTGTCAACCATACAAATCAGACTTCAGTACCTAAAATTTGTGCCGATATTTTTGTGGGCTTGGGCTTGCTGCACTAAAGGTCTTCCTACATGGTAACCAATGCAATGGCCAAATCATTCAAATGAAGGGTATATGAGTCCTTGTGGGACAGAGAAAAACCTTTGTCTCACTGAATAAGATGACTACATAGAGGAGTAGTTATAAATAAATAACAAAGAGGAGTAGTAGAAATAAATCTTTCTGCTGCTTCGTCCTTTTTTTTTGAAAAAAATAACCCTGTCAAACCCATATATTGGGAGCATTTCTTATGGTGGTTTGCAGAGTGTCCTACAAGGGTCAGTGTATTTTGACAGTTCCATCAACAGACTGGTGATGAATGCAAATCATGACAAATAAATCAGTGAAGGAAAGACTGATGGAGCTGTAAAACACAATGAGGAGGAGCCAATTGTGTAACATTCAATAGGTGGAATCTACTCAAAAGGCAGTTGGGATAGGGCTGAATGCAAGGTTGTGGCATTCAGGAGTAATAAACACAAGTCATGCCTGCTACATGGGACATAACCACAGCAAGTGGTGCTTCTATAAAGGATTTGAGCTTAGAACTGAAAAAAACCACCCAACTCCATGTGATTTGCTAGAGAGGAGGTGTGAAGAAACAGGTTTTGGGAATGCAGAAACATGGGGAGAAGAAGGAGGGATGATCTTCATCCCTATATATAGCAAAGGTGAAAAAGGCTGAAGCTCTAGTGAACTGTCCAAAGACCAACAAACAAGAATTTTAGGTGAAAAAATTACTAATTGGGAGCTCAGCCTGCAAGTTTTATTCAAAAGACAGAGTTGTGTCTTGATTAAATGACTTAGATATCACTACAAGACATAAGCAGAGGTCTTGAAAAACTCTTTAGTCTATCAGAGAAAGGCTTAACAAGTAATCATATCTGAAAGCAAAAGCCAGACAAATTCTCATGAGAAATACTGCACACTTGCTTGTATGGTGGAGTGGTTAGCAAACAAGACACACAGGGAAGTGGTGGGGTCTGCAGCTCTCTGATTTCCTTAAAGCCAAGGTCCTTGTGGAAGATACAATTTACTCAGATAAATGCTATAGGACCTAATGTGCAAATAACAATAAAATGTAATGGTCCATGTCATATACAATCACTTGTATTAAATTGTCTGCTGGACCTTTGCAGCTTTAAAAGTCAATGAACTAACTAGTCTTAGAGTCCCAAGGTGTCTTATTTAATTGTGCTCAGAAAGAAAGCCCACTGTCTTGCAGTTTTGGTTATTAGCATGGTCATTTCCTGTATGTCTGCATTTCCTGCTCTCTGCCTGTGCTCAAATGCAAAATGAGGTTTCTGAGATTTGCCTTCCTCTTGCTGGCTTGCAGTGCTCTGCTGTCCGCTTGGTCTAAAGCAAGCTGCCTCTCATAAAGGAGGGATTCTCTTCAGCTTTTGTCAAGTCCTGCTGTAATAATGGAAGAGATGAATGTGTCAGACATTGTAACATGAGCAGCAGGTGACTCAGAAGCTTGTCAGATCACTCTTTGCACAAGAGGACAAGAATTGCCCCTGACCCCCAATGCTAAAGTGTATTTATTATTTCCTACTTGACAGTTGCTGTGGAGGTCTAGAGGAGCAAGGGGTTGTTATCAAATGGAAGCAGTGTCTGGTGCTTCTCATGCATTTGCCACCTTTCATCATGGTGCTTGTGCTGTTCAGGAGTAAATGGATTAACTGATGAGTGACTGAGAGGGAGGAGTAGGCTCTGTAGGTGGGTATCACTGGCTTCCTTCTCTCTCCCAATTCTGTGTGATCTCCTTCCTATAATTTCAAAGAAGAGACAAGGCTCTCAAAGGTCTTGAGATTTTGAGTTACATGGTGGCATCCATTCATGTGACTTTCGTGTCCTGTGACAGCAGCTCTTGATGCCTGGGATGTATGGGTGATGAGGTGATCCTCAACCATTCCCTCAAAGAGAGACTTTGCCTGTGTCCAGGATGCACTATCCCTGCAGTATCACTCTTCAGGCTGGTGTGGCTTGTTCCTCTGTTCTTCTGAAGCCTTAGTCCCTGTTTGAAAAACAAACTAGCAGAACAACTACAGGAAAATGAAAGAGAGAGGTGGAATTCTGATGGTAGCTAATAGTTTTTAATGAGTATCTTCCTTCTTCATTTCCCAGGTTTTATCACGCTCTGAATGAGTTTGACACCATGACCGCTGAGGATTCCACTGCAAGGATGAGCAATGATTCCACTAATGTGGCCACCACAAAAGTCCCTGAAGGTGTTGCTGGTGCGCCTAACGAGGCAGCTCTGCTGGCCCTCATGGCCCGCACTGGATATAGTATGATCCAGGAGAATGGGCAACGCAAGTATGGAGGCCCTCCTCCCGGCTGGGAGGGCCTGCACCCTCCTCGTGGCTGTGAAGTCTTTGTGGGCAAAATCCCCCGCGATGTCTATGAAGATGAGCTGGTCCCTGTGTTCGAGTCTGTCGGCCGCATCTACGAAATGCGCTTGATGATGGACTTTGACGGGAAGAACCGCGGCTACGCCTTCGTGATGTACACACAGAAGCATGAGGCGAAGCGTGCCGTCAGGGAGCTGAACAACTATGAAATCCGCCCCGGCAGGCTGCTGGGTGTGTGCTGCAGTGTGGATAACTGCCGGCTCTTCATCGGAGGCATTCCCAAGATGAAGAAGAGAGAGGAGATCCTGGAAGAGATTGCCAAGGTGACAGAAGGCGTGCTGGATGTCATCGTGTATGCCAGTGCCGCAGACAAGATGAAGAATAGAGGCTTCGCCTTTGTGGAGTATGAGAGCCATCGAGCAGCAGCCATGGCCAGGAGAAAACTCATGCCAGGAAGGATCCAACTGTGGGGGCATCAAATTGCGGTTGACTGGGCAGAACCAGAGATAGATGTGGATGAAGATGTCATGGAGACTGTTAAAATCCTATATGTGAGGAATTTAATGATTGAGACCACAGAGGACACCATTAAAAAGGTGTTTGGTCAGTTTAACCCTGGCTGTGTAGAGAGAGTGAAAAAAATACGTGATTACGCCTTTGTGCACTTTACAACCAGGGAAGATGCCATTCATGCCATGAACAACCTTAATGGTGTTGAACTAGAAGGCTCATGCCTGGAGGTTACTTTGGCCAAGCCGGTAGACAAGGAGCAATACACTCGCTACCAGAAAGCAGCAAAAGGAGGGGCTGCAGCAACCTCCGAAGTAACTCAGCAACCCAACTATGTTTACTCTTGTGATCCATACACACTAGCATACTACGGATATCCATACAATGCCTTGATCGGCCCCAACAGAGATTACTTTGTGAAAGGTTAGTAAGCACAATTAGGGGATGTGATGGGCAGGTTTGATCTTAGGCTGATGCAAGAGGTCTGCCTCAGCCAAAGGACAGCTAGTGCCATGCAATTTTTTCTTAATACTCTTTTATAGGTCTTTTTGTCATATTTCTGTTTGGTCTTACTTTTGTTTATGACTACAGTTTATGACTACACAAAGTGTATTTATCCATAAATAATTGCTAATATACAGGCTAGTATGAGAGAGGTATCAAATATATGGTAAAGAATGAGCTAACAGACCAAGCACGGGATGGGGAAGAGAGGGATCTGGGTTTTATGAGTGTTGTACTAAGTCTGAGCAAGTCCAAGGATTCCAGCTTCTGATGTCTCCTTTCAAAGAGCTGGATCCTATGACAGACTGTTCTGGATGGGTGGGTATGGTGACCCAGTTATACAAAGGGAGGGAGGTTAGGGAAAGCCTTAGGAGGTCTCTAGGTGTCATTTACCCTCCACATTAAAATGACAGTAATGCTGTCCTTCATAAAGCCGTTTGAGAACTACGAGCAGAAGGAATCACGTGAGTGAAAAATAATTCTTTTATTATGTATACCTTAATTAGTTATCGGTTACAGTCATTAAAAATTAACCAAAAATCACTTATTCATAAAAAGACCCTAACAGCTATAACTGGAATTATAATTATAATTATCCTGTACAAACAAGAATTACAGTTTCCTGGAATGTGATGTATGTTTCCATAGAAGAAGCAATTTAGCATGAATACATTCTTAAAGCACCCACGTAAACCAAGAAGTATTTTTAACCCTAGTTGTTCAAGAATTTCAGCTTCTTCTCAATTTCCAGATTTGTAATTGCAATGAACTGTGACAGAGTTGTGTAACAGTCTAAATAGTCAATTAGACCATCATAGAGTACATTAATACTACAGCGTTTAAAGTACTGTCATAACACATGTGGAGTCACTAAGATGAATAAAGGCAATATTTTTGGAAACGGGTTATATGCACCTTACTAATAAAATAGCAGAGAAAACAATTAAACAACATTAGTAAAAATATATGCTGTGGTGGGACAAAGTTGATTAAAGGCCAGGTATGATGTTGTGCCATCTTGGCAGGGTCCCATTGCAGCCAGTTGACAAGTTGGGTCTCCTCTGGAGGACAGCTGAAAGCAGAAGCTGTTCCTAATGCACAGAAATCACCCTGAGGATCACCTCTCTCTCTGCTGACTGCATTGAACCCATAACACTTGCCACAAGAGTTGCTTCAATGTAAGTGAGCAGTTAATATATGCTCACAAACATCAAAAGCTAAATAAGCATAGGCTTACTGGATGTTTCCTAGGCACTTCTGTTTTCCTGAGTGGGGTCACTAAGACTCAATCATGCTGACTTCAGCAGCCACATTTCTAAGCTCAGGCCTCCGGATCTCAGCCTGGGGTCACTCGTGCTCTCCACGGGGCTGTCACTCTCCATTATTCACCATCTTCTGTGTTGTTACCATAAGCAGGCAGCATACGAGGCAGAGGGCGAGGTGCAGCAGGCAACAGAGCCCCGGGTCCCAGGGGCTCCTACCTGGGGGGATACTCCGCCGGCCGTGGAATCTACAGCAGGTACCACGAAGGCAAAGGAAAACAGCAAGAGAAAGGATATGAACTGGTTCCCAACCTGGAGTTACCTGCAGTCAATCCAGTGACCATTAAGCCTGGTGCAGGTTAGTATATGTAAGGAGGGGAGGAAAGCAGGGGTGGTGGGCAAGCCCCCACTCCAAGCCCTGTCTCAAACCTGTGACAGTTTGCGACTGCAGCAATGGTGGTGGCCCCAGGGCTGGGGCTCAGTGCTCCCGTGTGCTGGGTGCCTCCTGGCCCTGGCCAGGCTTTCTTCACACAAGAGGCACACAGTGGGACAGGGGACACGAATATCTATCTGGGAACTCTTCAGGCCAAAGAAAAAAGGACCGAAGCAATGCACACTCCTGTCGCCTTTTGCATTTCCTTAGGAGGAAGCAGACTTTGTTCTCCTTCTAGTCATGTACACTAGAACATGGTGACTAAGAGCAATCTTTCTCTCTTTTAATGTCTTCAATGCTAATTTCGCCCTGGGAGATTCCTATCCTAGATTTTCAGCCAGGCTGGAGCCCTCCCCTGTTTAGTTTGTATTTCTCCAGTGGCATGAGGCTGAGAAAAGGATCTGGGGCTTTCCCATCACAGGAAAGTCCCTCGATGAGGCAAGCTCCTCCATCTCCATCAGTGGCATGGGGAAGGAGCAACGCAGGGAGCCCTCGGGGTCCATCTTGCCGCAGCGCAGTGCCTACAGGAGTGTTCTCATCTCTGCTGGGCTGTGATGAGCCAGTCCAAGGGCTGGGGCAGGGATTGCCCCCTTCTGCCACTTCCTCAGCTGAGTACCCAGCCCTTGCCATTCCCAAGTGAACAAGATGAAAGCTGAAGCTCTGCAATTCCTCAAGATCCTGTTTGGAAAGATTTTTTATTTGAAAAAGTAGCCTGAGGAAAAAGGTCCTTGAAGGTGATGGGGGCAAGCCCTCTTGCAGAAGTCCTCATGTCTTCTCTCCGTTTCTCTTTCCAAGTAAACTATAACTGCAGGATCTAAGCATTTAACAATAGAGCTTCAGTGTTTTCCCAAAACATGTTCCATTCATGTCAGTGAAAATTACAGCTTGTTGTAATTAATCTAATGAAGGCTGTGAAGAGTTCTTCGTAACAGCTGGATAAGACAATGTCAGAAGAAGTCTAGAGACAAAGGAAGGCTATTAAGATTAGAGTTCTTTCCAAAAGAAGATCAGACTTCCTGAGAAAACTACCCACTCAGCACCAGAAAATATTACTGCTATGCGTGTTTGCAAAGATACTTTAGGAATTCCAGGGATTACTAAAGGATGCTTGAAAAGTGAGCTTGGAAATGCATGCTTATTAGTGGTGTCTGTATTTCATTTGACTGCCAAACAAAAGCTTGACGCTCAAGTCTAAATGTTTCTATACTTGAAGCGTGTTGAGATTCAGATCTTTTTATCAGACCTTCCCCTGTCGTATGGTTCCAGCACAGCCTCTGAGCACAGAAGTACCTGGTCTGTTTTCCCCAGTCAGATCAGCTGATCTAATAAGAAGTACCACACGCTAGACTTACCTCTGTTATGAGGAGGGTATGACTGAAAGCACATCACCAGAACAGAGGAGCAGAAATGTACTGACTGCAAAGTTTCCTGCCTACTGTTTAGATCAACCTTAAAGCTCATTTCTTTGCAAATAGTTGGAATACTCCTGAGAGGTCACCCCAATATCCCAGATGCCAGCTACTGTTTTTCTGCCAGAAGTTATTGCAGAATGGAGCATGTGAGTTCTTTGCCTTGGTGAGAAATTATCCAGGATATTTAAACCAGAGATAAAACCGGTTTGACCTGACCAGGTGGACTTGGTGTAAAAGGAGGACTGGAAAACCTCATGAGTTGGGGGTCTCTGCTTGAGGAAACAGTGGTAGTCCACTGGTGGAGGACACATCTCTGCCTGAAAGTCAGTCCTTGTTACAGTCTCCAGGATCAGAGCAAGAGTACTGCTTTCTGTCACCTCCTTCCACCAGGCATAATTGCACACTTTAACATTGCAAAGTTTCATCTCACGGAAAGAAACCTGTGTACATATTAGGCTTCATTTCTGGCTTAGTGGCTGCACCTCCCATAAGTATCAACATCACCTCTCAGTCCATCATCTATTATTAATCGATTACTTTGTTTTCCCTGTAAATAACCTTACTGCTAAAAAGCTCGCAAGCTGAATGCCAAAGTGTGCAACATGAGGCAATGATGGAAATCATAGCGTCATAGAATGGTTTCTGTTGGAAGAGACCTTAAAGATCATCTGATCCAATGCCCCTGTCATGGGCAGAGATGTCTTGAACTAGATCAGGTTGCTCAAAGGGCCATCCGACCTGAACTTGAACACTTACAATAATGAGGCACCCAAAACTTCTCTGAACAACTAGTCCAGTGTCATCACCCTCATTATAAAGCATTCCTTTCTTATGTCCAACCCTTTTTCAGTTTAAAACTGTTGCCCCTTGTCCTATCACTACAGGCCTTACCATAAAGTCTTTCTTATAGGCCCCCTTTAAGTACTGAAAAGCTCCAGTAGAGGTCTTTATCCCAGAGGCATCTTTTCTCCAGGCTGAACAACCCCAACTCTCTCAGTCTGATTTAACAGCAGAGGTGCTCCATCTCTTTTAACATCCTCTGAACCTGCTCCAGCAGGTTCACATCCTTCTTGTATTGGGGGTCCCAGAACTGGACACTGCACTCCAGGTGGGGGTGTCACCTGAGCAGAGTAGAGGGGCAGAATCACCTCCCTCAACATGCTGGCCACACTGCTTTTGATACGGCCCAGAACACAGCTGGTTTTTCTGGGCTGCAAGTGCACATTGCAGGGCCACATGCAATTACTGTGATTATTGGGAATGTTCGGCAAAGAATGTTTCTTCCCTAAGTAAGCCATGAAGCTCCATTTTGGGTTGTGTGTAAACTCACTCTCCTGAACACTATTATTCTGATGAGAGTGTTCTCCCTTTGTCTGAAAGACCATGGCTCTAATTATATCATGCTGTCCAATTTTGGCATGAGGGAGAATTTCCTAAAGAGAAGTTTCTTTTTTTTTAATGTCATTAAGTAGATTGATCCTGTAGCACATAGATGGGATAAAACATATTTAGCCAAGTTAGTCCTGGGAAATGCTGGTAAACGAGGTGATATTTCACAGGGCTGGCCAAAGGATGGCATGTAAAGTGGACCGGCTGCTGCCTGTAACTTCTGCAGTACAAACCACAGCTTTCTGTCCTGGAGCAGCTCTTCCTGTGGCAGCTGCATATTCCTTGATGTCAACAGCTGGAGCGGGGACCTCTCTGGGACATTACACTCTCTTACCCCTTATGCTCAGGCCACACTCCTGGCTGGTAGGATGGACAGCAGTGGTCAGAACGGGTTGTGTAAATCTGGGTCACAGCTCCCAGTCCCCAGGAGGACTCTGGCCCTAGGACACTCACGGCAGGAGCATGGGGGAAAATGCTGGACCAAACAGGCAGCACCAAGCCTGTCACTGTGCATCAGCCATGGTGCTCCTACACATGGGGAGGGCAGAGGTGCCGCAGGTCCTCTGACTGCACACAAGGCTACCTCCCCTGATAAGAGCAGCACAGGATCGCTGCTGAACAGCTGGTGCAGCTCGGAGGGAGAGCTCTTTGACATGAGGTCCGGGAAGCTCTCTCCTGATGGATCTGATATGTCTCGTCTCTCCTAGTGGCCATCCCTGCCATTGGTGCCCAGTACTCCATGTTTCAGGCCGCACCGCCAGCCAAGATGATGGAAGATGGGAAAATCCACACTGTTGAGCACATCATCAACCCCATAGCTGTCCAGCAGGACCCAGCTAGTGCAGCAGCTGCCGCAGCAGCTGCAGCTGCAGCTGTAATACCAGCTGTCTCAACACCTCCTCCCTTCCAGGTGAGTTCAGCACAGAAATTCTGCTTCCTGTACTTCCAGCTTCCCATACATCCTGCTGTGCATACCCAGTGGGGGGAAAGCCTAGTCTCTTGCCCTGCTTCCATTCAGGAGATGCTCTTGAGGATGTCACAGTGCCCAAGAGCCCTGAAGTTCATCTGACCTGTCTTAGACATCTGCACATTGGGCCGCTGCTTTCCCCACTGTGGGGGACCCAAACTGTGAGGGAAAGACCAGCCTCCCATGATAGCATAATTCTCAATCAACAGGGCAAGTACTGCCTACCCTCCCGTCACCTCCTTCCTACGGGGTTTGCCATTCAGGGCAGGGAGGTAGAATGTTACAACAAAGTAAGTACTTTTTTTGAGGTCTGAACCCTTTCCTTCCAGGGTCGCCCCATCACGCCAGTGTACACCATGGCTCCCAACGTGCAGCGGATCCCTGCCGCCGGGATTTACGGGACAAGTTACGTGCCCTTCGCGGCGCCTGCTGCAGCCACAGCAACAATAGCCACGCTACAGAAGAACGCTGCTGCCGCCGCCGCCGCTGCCTACGGAGGATACGCTGGCTACATCCCCCCAGCATTCCCAGCTGCCACCATCCAGGTGCCCATCCATGACGTCTACCAGACGTACTGAAACTGTCGGCAGAGGAGAGTGGTGGAGAAATACACACTGAAGGAACACTTTACTATTTATGAAGAAAGAACTGTCTGCGAAAGAGTAAATGTTTGGGCTTGGTAAAACAATGCAGAAAGTGAAGAATGTCGTAGAAAAACATGTTTGAAATATTTTCTATGCTTGAAGTTTTCACTAACTTTTTTAGGCTATTTTTAAAAATTTAACATGCCTGTATTCATACATTTCCAAAGGACCTCGGTGCATCCAGCCCACCACTGACGTGCATTTATACACATTGTAGTGGGGTTGCATAGGGTCTTTTTTTTTTAGCAGTTATATTTTCAATATATTTGTGGTATGAAGGTTATTTTTTAGTAATTTCTGCACTCCAGAGATGTCTATTTTGTAGTGCCTTTAATAATATATCAGCTATATATTAAAAAGCACACCTGAGCAGCTAGGGAAAGTTTTAACAATATATTTTGAAGAGTATATTCAATATTTAAAGAATACATACCTTCGTTTTTTTGTTTTGTTTTGTTTTGTTTTTTAAGAAGAAAACAACAAGTATCTTATTTAAAAATTATACTGGAAAGTGCAATTTGAAAAATGTGCAAGACCTCTGCATTTTTGTGCTGGCATTAATACAATCTGCTCGTTCTCATTTGAAATCACAAGTAACTAATATTGCCTGTTTGGAAGAAAGATGAAAGAAAAAAAAGCCTTCTCACACATACCTCTTCACAGTGTGATTTGCAGGCTTGTTTTTAGCAAAAGAAAGGCTCCACGTTTTCCTTAGCAGCTGGATTTTCTATTTATTGAAGCTACTTGTAGTTGGAGCACGTGCAGAAATAAGTAGCTGATATTTCACACGAGGTGTCTTGACTTAGATCTTCATCCAGTATAAAGCCAAGGCTTTTTTTCAATGCTCTTCATTTTATTATTTGAAGTATGTGTTGTAGTGACTGAGAATGTATGCTGCTGTCGGCAAGAGTAGCCACGCTCTTGCCAAGAGGATGTGCAGCATTACTTCCCCATTGCTCCGTCATGTTCCATGAGAAATTTCAAAGGTACTAGGGGTGGTAGTGATACTGGAATTAGTGAAACAGGGCTAGCCTCCCTCCCGGCCTTCCTTCCACTCTTAATTCCCCTTCTCCACAACTGGAGTTGTACATGCACATCAGGGGTGGGAGTGATTAGACCCAATGATTTTAAGACATAGAGCTTGTAAATATCTTTTAATATACATTTTTAAAGTCATTTTATGTTGCAAATTTACATGGTATGTGGTTTGCCACAAAACAAAAACCTTTATTGCAATGTTATAAAAAAGTTTGTTTTATTAAGAAGTAAATATATTATTGCAGTGTTTTGTGGCCTGTTTAAAGGCTTTTATTTAGTAGTGCAGTGAATGTAAAATATAGTAAAATGGTAAAGAAATATCTTGCCCTTTGTATGAAGTGCATCAGCTCTGCAAACAGAGCTCTGATGACAAAAGGTGAGAAGCAGGGAGTCAGTAAACAATGTTCCTTTACTTTTTGTGGTATGAGTACATACCAAAGGGGTTTCACATTGGCCATATTTTGACAACTGAACCACTTTCAGACCGCATTGAGCTCAGTTAAGTGACCTTTTTAATACACTTTTTTGCTTGCCTCAAAATGGAGAGGTTGTATTTTAGGTGCTCTTGCTCAGACAAGCTGAGCTCCCCTTGACCCTGTTGACCCATTAGCAAAAGCACTGAGAGGTTACCCATTAGGTTGGACTCTGCCCCTCCACGCCCCTTCCCAGGAAGCTTTTATTGTCTGTACCTGCACATCTGAAAGCACACCCAGACCTCAGCCCCAAGGTCCTGCCCTTGTGTAGGGCAAGAGAGAGGAGGAGATCTGGGCAAAGCCCAAGGGGGAAGCCCCAGCCAGAGGCCAGCACTGCCTCATCCAGTCCTCCAGTCTAAGGTCTTACATGGCTCAACACTAAATGCCAGCGTAGGTCCTTGGGCCACGCACAAACACCCCTGTGGTCAGGAAAAGGCAGTCTAGTGGTCTGGGCCTCTGCTGGCCCACTTCCAGCCCCATGCCGTGGCTAACGCACAGAGGAGAGAGGAAGGGTGATTGCTCCCTTCCCACTAATCCTCTCCCTGCCAACAGGACAAGGGACCTGCTCACAGAGGTGGCAGGAAGAGAAAGGAGCCAATGAGGGAAAACCGTGAGGTGCCCCCGGCCACCAGTGGGTGCTGCCTGTGCCAGGGCAGTAGTGGGCAGTACCCAGGGATGGAGGCAGGACCCAGGCATGCAGGCAGCCAGGTCATGCTGAGCCTCCCGCCCATGCCTGTCTTGACACCTGCTTCTAAACCATTTCCTGTACACTACTACTGAGGTAAGTCTAATAACTTGAAATGTGAACATCTTTAGGTTAAGAACAAACTATTATAAGAAAAAAAAGAATATATAAAAAAACAAAGCTAGTGTGCCTTATTCTCAAAAGAGCTGATATTTTAGATATTTTATTGTATCTCTCTTCTCTGTATTGTCGGAAGCCTCTGAGTTTATTTAGTTCTTGCTCCATTTACGGTACATTTCTAGGATGTAGTGAATAAAGCATTCTTTAAAAACAGAGACTGTTACTTCTTTGCAACATCCCACTCTGCCAAGGCTGTGCTCCTCTCTAAGCTGGGAAGAGGGTGTTTGGGGCAGGAGGGGAGCAGGGCAGTGCAGCCAGCATCCCTGCAGGCTCCTGCAGGGAGGGAGGATGAACTGTCCCACTGACTCTCTGTCCCACTACCTACAGGGGACAGCGACCTTCCCAGCACACATATTGGGCATCTCTCCATTCTTCCAGCATCCTCTGAACAGCCTAAATCTCTTTTTGCATGCAGTTTAGAGTCGGTGCCTAGATGTGGATGGAAATGGAGCTAATATCCCTCTGTGCTTTGCACCCACCCAGTGCACAAATTCCTCTATCTCTGTTGTATGTCCTCACTTCCAGGCAGGAGCACTGGGAACTGGTTCATCCTTTTCATTTCAGCATGCTCCATGCTTCAAACACACAGAAAGCTAAGCTGCACCTCATTTGCAGTGCTCTAGACTCCCTGGCTGTGTAAGTACATCTGGAGAAAATTTGCTGCAAATACCAAGTTTGTGGAGAAGAGCAGTCTGAGGGAGTAGTCCTGGCTAACCAGAGAAGTCCCAGCTGCTGGAAGATATCAAAGCTGACGTCCATCTACAAGAAGGGGTGAAAGGAGAAACCAGGGAACTATCAGGAATGACCCACTTAGTTGTGAGGGAAAGGCTGTGGAAGTTGTCTAACTTTATTTTAGTTTGACACTGTCTCCCACAGCATACTCCTGGAGAAACTGGCTTCCCATGGCATGGAGGAGCATAACATTCACTGGGTAAAAAGCTGTCTGAATGGCCAAGCCCAGTGTGGTGGTAGATGAAGTTACATCCAACTGACAGCCAGTCACAAGCAGTGTTCTCCAGGGCTCAGTATTGGGGCCAGTCCTGTTTAATGTCTTTGTTGACTACCTGAATGAGGGGATTGAGTCCCTCCTTGGTCAGTTCACAGATGACACCAAGTTGGGTGGGAGTGTTGATCTGCTGGAGGGCAGGAAGGCTCTGCAGAGGGATCTGGACAGGATGGATCAATGGGCCAAGGCCATTTTTATGAAGTTCAGCAAGGCCAAGTGCTGGGTCCTGCATTTGGGTCACAACGGCACCATGCGGCACTAGTGGCTGGGGCAGAGTGGCTGGAATGTGGCCCAGTGGGAAAGGACCTGGGGGTGCTGGTAGACAGCTGGCTGAACATGAGCCAGCTGTGCCCAGGTGGCCAAGAAGCCAATGGCACCTGGCCTGTGTCAGAAATAGTGTGGCCAGCAGGACCAGGGCAGTGATTGTCCCCCTGTACCCGGCACTGGTGAGGCCACACCTCAAAGCCTGTGTCCAGTTCTGGGCCCTTCAGAACAGGACACTGAGGGGCTGGAGCATGTCCAGAGAAGGGTAACAGAGCCAGTGAAGGGTCTGGAGCATGAGGCGTATGAGGAGCAGCTGAGGGAGCTGGGGGTGTTTGGCCTTTTCGAAGGCTCAGAGGAGACCTGATCGGTCTCTACAACTGCCTGAAAGGAGGCTGTAGCCAGGTGGGGATGGGCTGCTTCTCTCAAGCAACAAGTGACAGAACAAGAGGAAATGGTCTGAAGATGCACCAGGTGATATTTAGATTGGATATTAGGAAAAATTTCCCCACTGAAAGGGTGGTCAAGCATTGGAAAGGCTGCCCAAGGAAGTGGTGGAATCACCATTCCCTGGAGTGTCAAAAAAGCCTATGGGTGTGGCACCTGGGGGCATGGTTTACTAGTGAACATTGCAGTGCTAGGTTAGTGGGATTCGATGATTTTAAAGGTATTTTCCAACCTTAATGATTCTATAATTCACTTGGATGAGAAAGAAACCACCAGCAAGCCACGGCCCTTTACAGATATTTAAGTGTGAGGTATGACCTTCACAAAAAGCAATGTTTTCCAAGTGAGATGAACTGTGCCACACTGAAATGTGTTTCTGTTCTTTCCTTTTTCCCTTTATCCAAGCTACCCAAGATTAAAATTAATCTACACAGCTTTTTCTAAACATACACTTTACAAGATAATTTCTTTATTTTTCTAGACTGCTGATTTCTGACTTCAGTTTTGTAAGATCTTAATTAATGATTAACCCATTGTAAGGTTGAAATATGCAAGTCATTCTCAGGTTATTAACATAAACAACGCCAGAGAAATGCAATTGTGCTTTCAAGATGACCTTGCTGCCTTGGGAATGTCAGGAGCTCTGCTGAGCCTTTGGGCACTGTGACAACTCAAAGTGCTGCCAAGGTGATCCCATTCCCTTTTTGAATGTCTTTCTTGATAGTCTTGAAGAGCAGACGTGCCCTTCCCTGGCTGGTATCATCCTAAAAGTCACACTAAAAAACAGCTTTTACTTTATTGGGGAAACACCATCCAGTAGCACAACTGTGATACAACTATTACATGAACAGATTTAGAAGAAACCTCAAGCGCACCACTCTGATATGGCAACATCTCATTTATAAAAACACTAGAGCTCAGAGTATATGCAAAATGCATTTTTCATACATATGAAAAGGTAGATGCAGTACTTCACTTCCTCCTCTGTGGCTCGTGTTACACCCCTAACATTTCTGGTCTGAAGGAGCCCCGAGTTCTTACAGAACTCTCTGCTCCCTGGATGCCAATCAGCCACAAAACTGGCCCATCATGCTGACCTGTAAAATAAATAAACTCAAGACCTACATTGTAACAAGAGAAACTACCTCCACTGTGCATCTAAAAGCCAGCAAAAGTCAGGTTTTATGCTCCAGTGTGTCAATTAAATGCTGAATCACACTTGACTGAGTTTTAGAGCCAAGTCCTGCCTGGCAGCAAAATGGTCAGAACGGTATTGCAGGGAGAAGCTGCAAGCTAGGGAATAACAAAAGGTAGTTTTGTGGCACCAAGTCCTTCCCTTTTGGCACAAAGACAGGCTGTGCCATGCAGTTATGGTTGTTCAAGTTGCCAAAGAGGAAAGAGACTATGGAAAGTTTTAGAAATTTTGTACTGTAGAAGTACTTCCACATGAAATATTTTCTGTCAAGCCGATGAATAGATCAGATTTTTTTTTCCTCCAGACAGAAGACCAGAACTGGAGCTCTCCTGATCAAAGAAGACAAAAGTTCTGTCTCACAGTCCTCACTCAGGCAAAACTGCAAATCCTGGATGTGGGAGGTGACCAGTCAAGGACTGCCTGCACCAGAAAACTTTACAGGGAAAAATGCTCAGGTGTGCTCAGGTTTGTCCCACGTGTACCAAATGCCTGTGTCTTCCCAATATAGCGTCGCGTGTCTTTGTGTCCTTGTCTAAACAGGCTGTGTCAGTTGTCAGACATCTCCATCTAACAGATTGTGAAAGTTCAAACTCTGCCCCACCTGGGGCTTCACCTCCATCTGCCCAGGGCTCCCCACAGCCGCATTTCCCCAGGGCATTTGGAGAGACAAGGTCATAAACCTGGGTTGTGGGCTGGTGCCCACCCTGGCTGTTCCTGTGCTTCTGCATGCAGCTGGTTTGTAGGGTGGTGGCTGCCCTGGAGAAAGCTGGGTCATTTCTCATGTTTTGGCTGACACCATCATACTTCTGCTGTGAAGAAAAATATGGTTTTGTTCCTTTTTTTTTACCTCTTTCCAAACACACACATGTAATTTTTGCCAGCCAGGTTGCATTTTGAGCCCATCCTTGCATGTTTTTGCAATATCATGGAAAATCAGAATTAGCTTAGCTACTGCCTGCAATCCGTGCACTGGTGGGAAGCAGGAAGCCACAGGTAAGCCCAAAGATCTTCATGAAGCATGAAACAAACCCTGGCAAACAGCCTACACAAGCCACAGGAGTGACCTCAAGCTAACCAGCAGAGAGAAAAATGCATTTAAGTAAGTCAGAGGCAAAACAGCCTACCCTTAGAGCAGGTCCTTTGTTCCAAAACTTTGAAGCAATAACCACAATAAGCAATTCTCACTCCTGTAACAAATCCATAGGTTATGGACCAAGGTGTCTTACAATCACTCAAAAGGGCATGCAGTGACAGGGGATTACTTACTAAACTTGTCATGCATGCACAGGCTGTACACAGGGCATCCTTAGTTTCACGAATCTTTGACTTTTCAGATGCTGTCCCATGCAGGAGGCTTTCTGGCCACATGGATAAGCTAAGTAGCCCCTTAAAGCTGGGCTTCACTCCAGTAGATGGATCCCTTGGCTCACGAGCCTTTGTGCAAGACACAGAGGGACACAATCCTAATCAGCAGCTGCAATGCTGGCATCCAAGCAGCAATGGGGCAGCTGCCAAGAGTGTGGCAGAGCACTGAAGCACTGAAGCTGCTTCCACCACAGCAAGCATAAGCTGCTGCTCGTGGAAAAAGAAATCATGGAAGTCTGCTATAATTTGTAGCTCAGAAGAAAATCAGTCTTGTATGGCACCGTACCGTCTCTGAGTCCCAAATTCCTTTAAACCCATCACCCTTAGGAGCCAAATTCCCAAAAGCTGATTCAAACCACCAATCTCCTTGGTGTCCTGCCAGGCGGGTGTTCACCAGGTTCAGCCACCTCGCCTTTGCCTGAGCCCCCTGCCTGGGTGTGTAGACACCCCAAAAACACAGGGACTGCACTGCTCTTTTCACATAAGGCTGCATGGTGATGAGGGTCTCACCTCGCATTTCTGGACCCACTCCTTGCAGCATGTGTGGGGTTTTGAGACACTTTCTCATTAAGCGACTTTGTTACACACTTTGGCTTTTGTACAAGTTTTTTTCAGGCTATTCCTTTTGGATTTGGGATGAGGACAGAACCAACGTCTAAAAGCATTAGATTTAAGGATAATAAATGGTACTTTAAATTTACATTTTTTTAAAAAATCTGCTTCTTGAGAAAATGAACTTCCTTGTCGTTCTGTGACATCTTTGTGAGTGATAGGACGGGAGGGAGAACACGGAAATGTACAGCGCTTGGCACTGGCTACACCTCAAACTAGTATTTCAACATTTTACAATCAGCTTTGGCCATGTGACCTATGTGGAAAGATAAACTGAGACATTTAATCCTATTTTTCTACTCTTTTTTTTTTTTTTCAACACAAGGAAGTGAATATCATGTGGTTGTGATCATTAAATTACAGTAAATGATTTGCCCACAAGAGAGAAAAAAAAAATTACAGAGTGCTTTAACATGGGTAAGGCTGGGACCGGGCAGCTGTTTGTGACCAAATACTCCTTCCTAGCTTGAAAACTCTCAGTGAGCTTCACTATTTCTCCCTGGTTATGGCATTTAGGGACATGTCAGCTCATTGCAGGTGAGAATTGCCCACCTGGCTGCTTTTGCAACCAGAGTATGAATAACAACTTCCCAAAAGCCAATTGAGTTTTGAGATAAAGCAGAAGCAATTACTACAATTTGTGCTTCATCTCCAGGATATCATCAACTGTTGAAATGACAGCTGAGTGTTTGGTGAGGTGCACACTCTGTTGTACTGTGATAGGGAAAGCTGGTTCAGACCAACCAGAGGCACAAGTCTGCCACCACCCTGGATTAGGAGCATGCTCCAAGAATGTGTGGAGACACCAGGATACACTCAGCAAGTCCCTCCTGATGGAGCATCCCCAGGGACCAGCATGCAGCCCTGAAGTGACAAGGGCAGTCTTGGCCCCTGAGACACAGTAGGTGAGGTCATGAGTAGGGGACCATCCTTGGCAAGGCAATGTTTAGTCAGCATTGTCAGCTGAGATGAGGACACAGGCTGGGAAAATCTTAATGGAGACAGAAGATGTTCAAGAAACTCTGCAGACTGTGCCCATGACCTGCTCCTGGTGCAGTCCGGAGGGCACACACTGATTTTCCTGTTAGCACAGAGAACTGCCCACAAATGACTGACGGGTGCGATGGCAGTTGTCAGAGTGCCAGGCACTGGAGATTGTCTTCTTCAGCACCAAAGGCGGCGTGCCTGCTGATTTCTGAGAACTATGGCTTTTTGCTTTTGTTTTTTTCTGTTTGGCTTCACTCCCAATGCTAACACATACCAATATCTTCTTTAGGGCAGCATCAGTCTCATCATTTAAACAGCTTTTTGTTGCAGTCTGTTCAATCCATGGAAATGTTTGCATAAGCATGATAACAGCTAAAGATGAAAAGTACCTTTGTAAAGGCACTGCTGCAATATCCTGGAACATGCCAGCTGGAGAGGCTAAGCAGGGCTTTTCATCTCAGGTGCTATGAGAGAATGACATCCAGGTTTCCAGACTGGAGCTGGCTCAGCTCTGACCAGCCCAGAGCAGTGGCAGGTGAGCCACACACCCCAAGTACCCGTAACCATCTCCGGGGAACCGCTGCTGCCAGCCCCAGCCCGGCTGCAGCAGCCCCCACCGGCCAGGACGGGCCAAAGGGGAGCCTGTGTTGGACCAGGCCCAGCTTCCTGGCGCGGCCCTGCCACGTCCCCACGGGCGCCATTGCACTGGCACAGGCAGGAGGCAGGGGCTGCGCTGTGCAGCCCGGCAGCTGCTCCCGTCTCAGCCCGCCTGCATCCACAGGGCGATGGTGAGGGCACAGCAGCAGAAGCACACCTAGCAATGTCCTGGCAGGTAAGCCTGGCACGGCAGAGCCATGTGAAAGCCTCACCTTTGGCACAGAAAACATTTTGTACGTGAAATTGGGCAATGCCACAATGCACTGTGACTCTGCCCGTCAGGCTGCTTCTGATGCTCAGCCCCAATACTCTCTGCTGTGAGCCATTTTTTATTAACTGGCAGCTCTCCTGCTCCCATTTATTCTTGTGAGTAGGTTTATTACTAAGATAATTCTTGGGCCCAACACAGACCCCATTCCCCTGACAACTGTGTTTCCCCGGGGGCGTACTCCACCAGCCTCCTCTCATCTCTTCTCCCACTCTCTCCCGCTGCTTGCACAATGGCATTAGGCATCTCCTCAGGGCTTAGGAGGGGCCAGCAGCAAGAGCCATCAGTGAGAGAAGGATGAAGCACCGACAGCTTTCCCACACGTGAGCGCTGCCCCGGCTGCTGCTCTCCCCCGCTTACTCCTGCCGTGGTCTCAGCGTCCTAGCGATGGCAGTGCTCCCACACACACCGCGGCCACCGCTCACCTTCAGAGGTTCACCTCCCGTTCACTTGAGAAATGGATTTTCATGCCTGCAAACAGGGAAAGCTGTAGGGAGAGCTGACCTGGCTGTTGTGATCCACAGAGGCTGCATCGCCTGTAATAGGGAACAGACAAAAATGTTCATGAAAAACAAAGGATGAACAGGCTTCCTGTGGCATCACTCCTCTGTGGGTCTGATCTGACTGGTATATCAGACTGCACCTGCGCAGAGGTGTTTCTTCTGATCTTACCACAACCATGGAAAATTCCTACCAAGAAGCATTTCAGGGTTTGACTTTGACAAAACTTAGGAACACCCTGAAACAGACTGTATGAGATAAGGGATCACATGTGACAGTCTTATATACTCATAACTCAATGACTTTGTATATTTCACGACAAGTCTTTAAGAAGAGATTCCTAGGACATCCTAGCACCACATGTTATGCTGGGAAAAAAAGAGAACATGCCTGCCAGAAAGATATTCCAGAACAGCTTTCTGATACTTCAATTATAAACTTAAAAGCATTATTATAAATTAAGCTTGACAAGCTTTCTTAGAGTTTCTCTGTATTTTCCCATTGTCAATTCCAGTCTTACCAGAACAGTCATTTTTCGTGTTTTATTTTAATTAGTTGTTACCTGGCTAATTATTAATTGCCAATCAATAAGCCCCAAAATGATTAGAAGAGGTGGAATTATAGTCATCATCTGACAAAATTGTATCTATGTGCACTTCCAGAATGCTTTTCCTTGCAGTCTGACGTTACAACCTCAGTATAATGAGCAGGACAATGTCACGGGATTGGACAGGGCTTGGAGGTCTCAGGTCTTGTTCCCTGTAAGTTTTCCACTTTTGTTGAGTTTGATGTGAAAGCAACACAAAAGGGCCAGCCCGAGTGTGCGTGGAAACACACACCCCCCAAAACAAAAGATGAAAGCTGCTCTTTTAATGAAATCAGAAGGGGGAAGGAAAAAAGTGAAGGCAGAGTGGAAAAACCTGCAAGAGGTCAACAAGAAAAACAAAGGGTAGCTTTATGCAAGCAGCTATTTCACTCCAGAAATGGCAGGGCAGGCTAAGGAACTGCTACCCGGTGTTTTTAATATAGAAATTCAGTGTTATTAGGGCTTTGCTTGTTCCAAGAAGGCAACCCAAAAGATAAGATTTAATAGTAGATGAGGCTTGAGAAGGTGGAGAAGAGAGAAAATAGACAAGGAATAAGGCCCTTCCTCTCAAAAAGCAGAGGAATGCTAAGGAAAATGGAGGTGATTCTCTACATTTTACTTTTCCCCTTTGATCAGAAGGAACAAAAGCTTTTGATGACTTGTTATAGGATCTATTGATCAAAGATAAAAACCAGGTCCAAATGAGCTAATATCTCTGAAGGGTAAATATAGCAGATCACAATTTTCTAGCAAGAAAGCAACTTTTGGACATCTAGCAGATGGCATAAGAGGCTCAAACTGATGAAAGCTAGAAATAGATACATTTAAATTGACATTAAAGGCTCAATAACAAGGATGAGCTGATACAGGAACTATGATACAAATGATAAAGCTGGGCAAATCTCTGTAAAATTTCTGCCAAAAAGCTGTTCAGAGGCATCCACTTGAGCTGCATCTCAAACAGGACAGACACACACACGATTAGTGAGCAGTGCTGCATTGGGCAGCCGTAGCGTCAGCCCCGGTACTGCAGCCCTGACCCATCACTTCTGCTCCCATGGGTTTGAGCTGCCAACACCTCCCCACTTGGTAAAGACTTACCCTGGCAGCTTGCTAGATGACAGCTTGCTAGCAGGCTGTTGCCAAAGCGACTGCTCGTGTGAAATTTTGATTTTTGGTTGGACATCCCCACTATAAGGAGCCTTATGCAATCGCTGTTCTGGTCCACTGTACTTTGGGGGTTCTCTGCCAGAAAAGAGACAACTGTGACTACTTTAAACTCTCGTTTCTACACTTGCTCAGCCCAAACTGCATAGCAGTTTGAATTTACTCAACTTGCTTGATACTAAAAGGAATGCTAAGGGAGAAGATGGTATTTCAAAGTAGCCTAAGATGAATGGTGGAGAAGAAGCAGGGTGATGGATTTGCTTCCATACCATTTACAACCTGAGAGGAAATACATTAATTCCCCAGGAAGATCTTTCCATCTCTCTGCACAGTTAGAATTTACGGGTATCTGTGCTGAGTCTGATGCAGAATCCATTTAGCCCAAGATTTAGTGTCCAGCACTGGCAGAAGTCAATAACCAAGGAAGAGAAAGAACAGGACAAGTTTATCTTCTGTTCCCCAGCATCCCTTCAGCCTCCAGGCAGTTGCAGCTCAGGTGATTTCTGCAGATGAACATGTTTTCTGTTTATTTAGTAACTGTCGACACACAAGTACTCTCCCTCTCAAATAAAACGAATGGAAGCTCAACCAGATATTGTTCCTTTTTATTTTGCATAGGTACTTTGTACACTCCCTTTACCATCCTGTCATTGCTTCCATTTAAGCTATACAGGACTTTCCTGGGCCTGAAATATAGAAGGAGAATAATGTCTCATTGTGGAGAAGGTGGGAAGGAACATTCACCTTTGGAGACTGTGGTAGCTCCTTTGACATGCTTACCCGTCTAGCAGTAGTTCCTCTGCAGTTCTGAAGATTTAGCCCCCATTCTATCTTAGTTTTTGAGATACTAAACTCCATTTAGAGCAATGTGCCCTTGAAAATCTCATCTTGAGCATTTCTGAAAATGTTGGTATTTGCTATCATTGATTTTTAGGAAAGAGTTATGGATGAAAGAGCTGCTTTCCACAAGGCAATTCAAGATGAGCATATTGAGAAATAGCAGACACACTCTATCCACAGGAACAAACAAAGCTTACAACATCCCCAATGTTGCAGAAAGCGATTCATGTTGGCGTGTAGGTGGCAACTTCAGTGCCAGGGGTTGCCATAGGTGTCCAGGCTATTCAGATCATGCCCGAACACTGTACGGGTTAGGAATATAGCCTGGCATCTGGCAGAAATGCAGATGTAATGGACGTACTGGGCATGGTACTGCTCATGTATCAAGTGTGTCCTGTGCAAAAGAGGCAACAAAGACTGGCTCCAGCTGGGAGTCTCATATATCCAAAGTCAAGTACAAGGACATGCTGCAAATGATTTCCACGTTGGGACGTGATGGAGCAGAGGGGCTGTGAAGATTGGCTTTGGAAAAATGATGTGCAGTGACTAAGTGAAAAAGGAGGAGACATAAGGACTGGATGTTCTGGAAAGAGAAGGCAAATGCCTCTTAAGAATAATTTTGAATGTTGCCTTTAGATCTTGCTTGGAGAGCCTTTTTTCCTAAAGCTGCCCTTACTTTCACTCCATGCTGCCAGAAAAGCTGCTTCAAAAGTACATTTAATCATTGCCTTCATAAATGCTGTGTTAAAACATAATCCAGGAAAGGCACTGGAAAGAGCTGAAGTCAGTTTTTCCCCAGTACAACAAGACACAGATGTTATACTGTACATTTCTTCTCCAAATGCTCTGCAAAATCCCCAAAGGCTTGGACTTGCATGGAGAAGAGCAGCCAGGGGTGGTCAGGCAGCTGCAGCACCCTGGCCCCAGCCCCACTGCCTGAGCTGGAGTTCAGCACTGGGAATCAGATGAGTCTCTAGCTGATTCACTAACACAGGTACAGAAGTACCTACAAAGTGCTTTGAAGGTCAGAAAATTCACGTGTTACTTATTTTCTATGAACTCTCATAAGCATTTCAGGATTCTCCTATTTAACGTACTGCATCCAGCTCCGTAGCCCCCAAAACAAGAAGGCCGTGGACCTGCTGGGGCAAGTCCAGAGGAGAGCCACTGAGATGAACAGAAGGCTGGAGCACCTCTCCTGTGAAGACAGGCTGAGAGAGATGAGGTTGTTCAGCCTGGAGAAGAGATGATTCCCAGGGAGACCTTATAGCACCTTCCTGTACCTAATGGGGGCCTGCAAGAGAGCTGGAGAGGGACTTTTCACAAGGGCATGTAGTGACGGGAAAAGGGGGAATGGCTTTGAACTGAGAAAGGGTAGATTTAGATAAGGTATTAGGAAGAAATTCTTCACTATGAGGGTGGTGAGGCACTGAAACAGGTTCCCCAGAGAAATTATGAATGACCCATCCCTGGAAATGTTCAAGGACAGGTTGGATAGGGACTTGAGCAACCTGGTCTAGTAGAAGGTACCTCTACCCATGACAGGGGCTTAGAACTAGATGATCTTTATGTCCTTTCCAACCCAAACCATTCTATAATTCTATAAATGCGATGATTACATCTTGCCTTGTGATTCATATAGCCATAAGTATACTTTATTGCCTATTTTTAAACTTATAATCTACATTTTACAGGTACTACAGTAGCTTTGCTGAAACTGCCTTGGAGATGATCTTGGTAGGAAAGGCAAGGCTTCAATGCTAGTCCATAGGGACCCCAGACCATAACAAGGAGTTATTTGAGATGTCCCTGGGCTGAGTACCTCTGCAGGTAGTGGCCTTCTCTGCTGCAGTGGCCCTGGGGAGCTTTCTGAGCTTCAGTAAGTGTCAGCACATCACCACAGTCAGCTATACTCCAACAACTCCAGAAAAGCTGTGATGTCACCTTTGCAGTGCTGTACCCAGTGATAAAACACAGCAAGGGCCGCCTCAGTGAAGAAAAGTGTGAGGGGACAGCATGCAGAAGAGACAGGGGCATTTGCTTCTACACATCCTCCCCAACAGCTCACATCAAGGGCCATTCTGCATGATTTGGTATTAACTCAGCCATACCTGCCCTGCTGGACTCTGGCAGTGGGACTGTCAGGTACAGCAGCGGGGATGGCCCCGTGCATTTCAGTGCAAGAGAGCAAAGGCTAACCAGGAGTGCCAGCTGTAAGGAACAGGGAGAGACCAGCTTTCTGTGAAGACATCCTGGTACTAGCTTGCTCCTCGTTCCCTCAAACAGGAATAAGTTCATTTAGGGCTCTGGATCTCCTATTTGCACGCAGGCATAGCTTTGGAAAGTGTATCTTGCCCTCAGAAGCACACACTTCCATGATTGAGTTTTCTGCAGGGGCTAGGGTGAACATTGAGTGCTGGTTTGTGTGGCTTTAGACACCAAAACACTGTTGTTTTATTCTCGGGCTTTGTTCCAGTTTCATCAGCCTGGAGATATTCCTAGCAAGGGCAGAAAGTTTAGAGGGAAAACAAAACCAGCAGCATGCCTTCCAGTCTCATGAAGCAAAGGAAGGCATCTCTGCAACACACAGTTCAGGATCAGATTTATGTTTGACAAAAATAAACTCCTTCTACCATCTGATTGTGCTCCAGTAAAATTAGAGGTTCCTAACCCAACTCTGAGATATGATGCAAAAAATCGATGGAAGTGAACTACAAAGGCAAAAGACTTTTTGTTTATTATGAAACCCAAGAAGAGTAATTAATTTAATCAGCAGACTTCAACACTGCCTTTCATAACCTGAGATGTGCCAAGAGGTTAAGCTATAGGGGCCAAGTTATCTTTGTGTCCTTTACCACCAGGAAAATTTACAAATGGCAATTAGTAGATTCAGACGCCAAAAAACCTAACCCAGATAGAGAGCATGTAATAAACCTCTGGCATTTAACTCAGTGAGGCTGAAGCAAAAAAGCCAAGACAGAAGCTAGGCTGTGCAACAGCCACCAACAGCAGCAAAAGGAATTAGCATTGATCTTCTCAGAAGAGGTATGCAAAACATCAGTTGTTATATACTGAGGTCGTAAAAGTAAACCCACTTATTTCACATGGGATCCAGAGTTGTTGGACAGTATTTAGGAGAACAAAAGCAAATTACAAGTGATTGTATAGATCCTTGATAAGATATTTTTTCTCTTAGTTTTGCAATGAACCTTGGAACCTCTAGCTCCCTACCTGAGTAAAACCCTTTTCTTTCAATAGCATGCAATTAGGTGAATTACCTGGTATAGATAAAGCTGCTCTTTGGAGAGATCTTACTTACAGTGAGACAGCATGATCCATAGGACCAATAAAAAGAGGGGAGGCTCACGTACCAGGTAAAAAATCTAGAAAATTCTAACAAAGCTGTGTTTTGTTCAGGACACCCTCCCCATCACAGCTCTTCCTGGACTAAATGAAGTCTTTATTCCCTTTCCCTACAGATTTAATCCATTTTAAGAGAAATCTTTGTCTCTGTAATAGAAATTGCCTGTGTTTGTTTATCCAGCAATAATGGCTGGGTGCACCTGAAGGGTCAACACTGAGAACTGCAGAGCTGTAGGTAAGCCTGACACACCTGTGGGATACCTACAAAGTGGTGGTCCTGCTACCAGGGCATGAAGGACCTCAGCAGGACCCAGAGCTTAACCAAAGGAGCTATTCTAGCATGATGCTCTATTTCTACAACCGCCAAACTTGTCAAGGTATACTTAATCTTGAAAGAAAAAAGAGCTACAGTTGTTAAGTAAAAGGAGTTGGGAAATCACTGCCAATACAGTGTCCTAGCTAAGCACCTCCACTAAACACAGTGAAGCAGGAAACGAAAAAAAAACCCAGTATCATTCTGTTCTGTCTTGTATTCACCCCCATCTAGAGCAATTTATTCATACATCCTGCTAAAAAAAAAATTGGGTGCTTGCTGCTATACAAGCCACAAGAGCAGGCCTCAGTCACAGCAAGGCCAGCAGCAGCAGGACCGTGGCCCAGAGCTATAATCATACTTTGATGCCTCATTTTAAAATAAGCATCTCATTAGAACTAGATGCCACACCACTGTAGATTTGCCCATTAGTTCTCTCCAGTCTGTGATAAAGCCCTGTCATCTATGTGCAACACCTGCAATTTTAGGTCCCACTTCATCCCCACAAGGTTTCCTTCATTTGAGTTCATTGCCTGTAACTTTTCTGATGTCCTGTAGGACAGGAATTTCTGAAATCAATAATTGTGCCATGATCCTTCTCTGTAGCCAGGGCTTTGTGTAATTAATGGATTTAAGACAATATTCATACAGATCTGATTAACATTTACCTTCTTGTTCCAGCTATTTTTTCTGTTTGTGGGTTTTTAAAAAAAAATACAAAAGAGAAATGTAACAGTCACAGCTGCAGCACGGTGGAAGTGAACGGTGACTGATGATTTGCTGCTGCACAAGATGAGTCCTTCCCCCCAAGGAGGTCATATCACCACTCAAGCAAATACAGCTAGACTCATGACAGAGTCTGGTAGTGTCTGCAGCCATCCTGCCTGCTCAGCAGCACTGCCTCCTCCCCTCTGCCTTGTGCATGGAGAGCTTCAGGTATGAGTCCCTCTGGGATGGAGAGGGAAGAAGGAGTCACCTGCCTGGCTGGGCTCAAGAGGACCACCTACGAAGCACATAAGCAGCTACAATGGAAACATGGGGGAAGGTTAGAGCATAAACCAGGCCCAGGCAGCAGTTAAAGTGCTCTGGGTCTCCTGAACTGGACCAAATTACCTCCAACACAGTCTTATTACATCTATTACCTCACAGGAGAAGTTGCACAGTCTCTACACTCCAGGAATCCTCTAGAGGACGGTAGTCTGATGCAACAGTGAAAGTTTAAGTTGGTATGGTGGACTGACCCTCGCTGAACACCAGGTGCCCACTAAGTCACTCTTATCATTTCCCTCCTCAGCAAAACGGGGAGGGAGAAAATAAGATGGAAAAAAAAACCCCCATGGATCAGAGTAACAGCAGTTTAATAAGGCAAAAGCAAAGGCTATGCATGGAAGCAATGGAGAAAAAAAATATTTATCCACTACTTCCCATCAGGAGGTGATGTCCAGCTTCTTCCTGGAAAGTTGGGCTTCAGTGCATGTAGCAGTTGCTATGGAAGTAAAATTCCCCACCCCCTCCCTACCATCACCCTCCCTTCCTCCTTTCTCATTGCTTTTATAGATGAGCAGATGTCTTACATTATGGAATATCCTTTGGTCAGTAGGTCAGCTCTCCTGGCTTTGTCTTTTCCAAAATCATGCCCAGCTCCAGGCTCCTGGGCAAGAGGAATGTTGGAGAGACAGCCTTGATGCAGTGAAGCGCTGCCCAGCAGCAGCCAAAACTCTGGGGTGTTATCCACGCTTTTCTAGCTACCAATGCAAAGTACAGCTTTGTGAGGGCTCTTATGGGGGAAATTTAACTCCACAACCTGGCCAGGGGCTCAGGTTCCTCCTGCCATACCTTCCAATGCCTCTGGCAGGCATTTTCCCTTGGTCCCAGCAAAATACCAGACTATCCTGACCAGCCTCCACTGCTCATGAAACTTTCAACCTGCAGTAGTTCGAGGACTAACAGCCTACCTCAAATCAGATCTATTCCTAAGGCTATTAGCCTCTGAATCGCACTGTAAATTAAAGCATGGCTTCTGAGGAAGTAGTGAAGCAGCCTTTCAGAACAGCAGTCGTTGCCCTTGCCCATAGGATAGAATTCTTCATTTGCTTAGTCCTTAATAAAGGATTAACAGGAACAGCTGTGCTAACAGGGCTACATCCCTTGCTGTGTCTTGGAGAAACGAGCACGCTCAGAATTAAGAGCGACGCTTTTTTTATCTTTAAATAATAGCCTACAAGGATGGCCTTGAAGCACCCCAGCAACAAGAACAGCACTTGTATGACCCCTAGAGGTCTCAGGATTTAGGTGAGGAACTAACTCCTCAGAAGGAACTTTTGCAAGGTGCTTTCACAGCAGAGACACTTGGGCCCTGGACTCATTCTTTCTGAAGCCCTTCACCTCTCCACCATTCCCCTGAGGGCAGGACCCCCAGCCTGGTTTGCTGCTGGTGCCTCAGGAATCTAGGGTCCCAGTATAACACTCCTAGAGACACAAAACTTGCTGACTTGAAGCACTGCTGAGAATTCATGCACCTCAAGGGTGCTGTCCCAAATAACACACTCACCCAGCCCACTCCACTTCAAACCGTGGTGCTGAGAATGCTATTTGTTGCAGTTCAAACAACCTCTGCAGGGTAGTGAACATGGCATTCCAAAGCAGAATGGAGGCAGTGTACCTGAAGGTGTCTAAGTTTTGCCCATACCTGAGCAACATACCCCTGAGGTCATTTGCACTCCTGCTGTTTCAGTGCAACGGGGCGAGAAGCCAGTTCGCACTTGGGTTTGGGGTGTTTGTGTTAAGCCTTTTTCATAAAGCTTTTAATAAACTCTCATCCTTTATCTGTGAGGAAAGAGATTATCTTGTGACCACCATTCTGTTTTCAGCTGTGTTAAAAATGCTAGATAAAAGCAACAGAAATTTCATTCACCACGGATATCTTGCAGGCATTCACCTAGAATATTAAAATGCTAATCAAAAGTAGGTGCAACCTGCAAGACAGGACAATGCACTTAATGCAGCTATGAACCATGTCAGGCCTCCTGTGCAGGAAGCTACCAACTTCCTGTGAGAAAGTGGGTAAGCTGGACAGAGAATTATTTGAATAATCATGGTGCCAGAGGGAACCTAGTGCTATGAAGTAGCCCAGAGAAAGCCAACCTTCCAGACCATGTAAGTGACAATCTTCATGCTGAAGACCACCAGACACTTACCTTTGGGAACTGAGCAGGGAGATGAAGTGGAACTACTTTACCAGTGATGACAGTGGTGATGACAGTGGGTCCTCAGGGTCCCACCTATCCATCAAGCTAGTGAAGGCTTGGACACATCATCATGATTCAGGGTAAGCTGGCACCCTTGTCCTTGGCTGAGACAGTAACCCCTTACCCCTCAACAGACCCACTGCTGCGATACAGTCCCCGGGCTGCTGACAGCCCACCCCTGGACACAGGCTGGCCAGTGAGTGGGACATAAAGTGGAAGCAGCTATCCCACAACTTGAACATGCTCTAGTGAACTCACAGGTGCTAAACAATAGTCTCAGTGGTTTTATATTTTTCACCTCATGTTTAGTTAGTTTTTCCCGTCTCTTTCCTCATCTTCATTTTGCTAACGTTATGTAGCATTATTTTGCAACACAGCTGTGTTTGCTGCCATCCTCTAACCAACAGTGGCCCTGTGGAAGTCAAACCATCACTTTCATCCCCACTGAACACGGGCTCCACATTCTAGCCACATGCTTTATCTGTAAAGGTCTTTTCTAACTTCTGGACACTACTCCAAATGACTTCACCATCTATTGAACTTTATTGTTAGAGTCCACTTTTGCTACAGTGAAACACTAACAAAAGGCACTCCTATCACTGAAATGTAGTGAGCACCTTGGTAGTGCTCAGCTAGAACTGAAAATACAGAATGAATAAAAGAGCCAGATCTGTTACTTACCTATGGCACACTATCAACAGAATCATGCAGATGTGTGCATTAATGATAATATCATTCTTTATTTGTTCACATTACATTGTCTCAAAAATTCCCTGCTAACTTGTTGTTAAGCATGCTAATGGAGAATTCAAAAGCAAACAAAACCAGCACATGATGTGATTATACAATATTCAAGACCACTATTAATCAAGTTGTCTGTTAGTGGTTACAGACACATAGCAAGCAAATACCCAGTGAATCCCAGTCTAATAATTTCATTCACCGAAACACTCTGCCTACAATAATCTGGGTTAGATTTAAGTAATTTTTTTAAAAGCATGTGATTTTTTGCTCCATTCTTCTTTTGCCATCTCTGTCATCGCATTTAAATTAATCAAAACTAGCGCATTCTTCAACCAAAGTGAAATGCAGGAAAGACTGAGGTGTGTAGTCTCCCCTGCAACTCCCAACACCATAGATAAAATCTTGTTCAATGAAGAGTGATACGAATAAAAATAATGACATATAAAAATCTGTTTCAAGTTCTTTTAAAATAGAGGTAAATATTTATTGTGAGTAGCTGTGTGAATGTCAAGACAGAACATGATAATGGCAGAGGAAACAAACAGCAATACCTGCTCCCCAGAAAAAACCATAATCCTAGAAGGGTTACTTAAAAGGTAGTAACTGAATCACTTTTTAAATAAATGTCTTCAGAAAGTAGAATAAAAACCCTATTTGAAATTGCAGCTGCCCTTTTTTTAATCTCAATTTGCGTTTCCTGGATGTTCACTAGATGGACTTATACTCTGAAGCAGGAGTACGCAAGAAGAGACCAAGGCAGTTCCAGATGCCCAGCTTTTGCACAGACCGTATTCTCCACCCTGTTATGCTCCCCGTCAGCTTACATCCCACCCTCTACAGTTAGATTTGTATTTCATCCTGCTGCGAAGGTACCTCTGGATTGCCTTCTCAAACACAATGGCCAGACAAAGCAACTCATGTGACTTAGGCATGACTTAATTCACTGCCAAGGTCCATCCCTGCAGCCCAGGTAACCAGAAGGCACCACCTGAGACACTCACTTTTGTGGTGCAGTGTATTCCTCGTGGCCTTGCAGATCTTCGGTGGTCTGTGGCCTACAGACTAGGAATCAAATGCACGAAAGTATTTAGAAAGACAGGCATAAGAACAAAACTGAGCTAGGTACACGCTATCTCTGTTATTCCTTACTGCAAGGGTAAGAATGGAGTTCTTACAAGTTGTCTGGAGACAATGAAGCCCTAATTTGCACAGCACAAACTAGATACAAACACCTCCACTACCTCTGGTCCCTTCCACAGTGTTGGACTTATCTCTAACAAAGAAGAAAGATTTCTCCTTTGGAGTAGACTTCAGAGAACAGTGAGAAGAGAGATGTTCAGCTTTCTCTCCTCCTTTAATTGAGGTCTAGGTCACTCACTTCGCCTGCAAGTACAATGGAGGTGGCTGCACACAAACTCCAGAGTTCACCTTTGGTCCTATACACTGTCACTGATGAAAAGATTTTAAGAAAGAAAACAAGAGTCAATATATTCTTTTCCTCAATGAGTAACAGAAGTTTTTAAGAAAAGATGGATTCTTCCCAGTTCTATAAACAGAATGAGAGGAGCTGCCTTTCACCCCATAGTCTCCTTTTCCCATCTCCAAAACAATCATATTCAGGTCTTCAGCTTCTCAAATTGGGACTGATGCACAATCAGGAATTCTTGCCACACTCCTGCATTTCTTGAGAGACGACTCTGAGACGCTTACCATAATTCTGGCAGTGTCAGAGAACCAAGCTTTGCTAACCAGTGGACAAAACATGTAGATGCTTAGAATGTGACATCTGAATTCTTGAAACATGGGGAAAAACCTCTGTCTCAGAATGTCATTTAGTGTTCAGGATGATCCTTTTTGATTTAGTCTGAATCCTCACGCTTCAATTTCCATGAACACAAACAGATTTCCTAGGTTAGGAAAGGCCATCTTCTACCTTCCTGCACTGTTGAAAATTCCGGACCCCAATATCCCATTACACTTCATCTTCAGCTCTGCAATTCTGCTTGTGAAAAGAGCAGTGAAGGCATCACAAGAGACAGCTTATATTTTTCCTCATTTCAACACTGCAGTGACTCAATACAAGAAAGGAGAGTTGATCTCTCTGCCAAGAGATGGTACAACAAAAGAATCTGTCAGCTCATCCCTTAAAGGCCTCTGCAGCACACAAATCTGAAACAGTATTTTTACAGCATCATTGTCTTCCTCAGTAGATATAAAGTCACCCTGCTGCCTTCATGGTAAGCAGAGTTATTCAGTGCATAAATAGCTAATTTTCCATTAATATAATCATAGCTATTAATCATTTCTGGATTTAATCTTCCTCAAAGATTACTGGATCTAAGCACAAGGCACACAAAGGAAAGAGGAAGAGATCAAGACAGAATTAAGCAGTCCTGTCTCACTTAGCACTAGATCTGTCATGTACAGTTCCGTCTACTGACACACAAGGTTGATTTAGAGCAAGTTTCTTCTTGATGAAATTTCTTCATGCAAAGGGTTGTCAAGCATTGGCATGAGCTGCCCTGGAAGGTGGTGCAGTCACCCTCTCTGGAGGTGTTCAAGAAATGACTGTACATAACACTTGGTGCCATGGTGTAGTTGACAAGGTTGGTGATCAGTCAAAGGTTGGACTTGATGATCTCAGAGGTCTTTTCCAACCCAAATGATTCTGTGATTCTGCAAACATTAAGACCTAAGCAACTGTCCCTACAGTTTAGTCAGAAACTCCTGAGCTAGCTTTAAACCAGGTAGCCTTTGTATGGCATTGGGCCTTGGGTTAGCCTTGTCACCAGAATCATGGCCATGCAGTGTCACATTATGCTTTTTACCCTGAAATATGATCAAGTCCAAAGATGTGACTCGAGGGTCCTAGCATCACAAAAATTCAGGGACCAGCTTCTACAGGCACTCATCATCTGTTGCTCACAATCTTTATCACATCCAGGGCTCTTATGAACTGAAAAGGGAAAACTTTTTCTTACAAGATCAAGAAAAATCACCATATGTAAATAAAGGACCAAAAAAAACCACTTGAGAATGTCTGGTGATCCAAAGAAAAGGATAACAATTAAAAAGCAAAGTTAATAGTTAATAGGTTCAAATAGTTAGAACTATTTTTCAAATCATATTCTTGCAAGGAAGGTATTTCTTCAATACCATCACAGCTTCACATAAAAATACTAGGGAATTGCAAAGCATGATTTCAACATCATCATCCAAGCATGCAGAGTACTGAAAAGCACCAGCAGGATAGACGCCCACAATCCACCTATGATTGCGAACTTTCCGTTACACATGGGAAGCCCACAACTGCAGCAGCTTGTTTTGAACAGAATGACATGAACAAAATCTGAATTTCTAAGAAAGATGTTCTGAGTCTGACTAAAGGGCTGTCTAAACCTTGAAGCTGCCTCCAGTGGGTGCCACCAGCGGGACGAAGAGCAGTGAAGAACTTATAGTCATGAATACCTAAAATACTGCTCCTCCTTTCAACACTTGGTGACTGTATTTAACGGTATGCCAATAGATTTTTCTTCTATTTTTTCCCTTAAGTCTTTTAATCATATAATCTTATGGCCTTCACCAATCCTGTTGCAAAGAGCTCCTTGGCCTTCTCACATATAGCAGTGCAGACTCCTCCACTGCCACACACTGTGTACATTTCATGTACCCAGTTCCTCTATTGTAAGAGACTGTGAACAGTAACTCTTTACACCACCCATAAAGCCTTAAATGAACCCTTGGTCGTCAGTTTTCCATGCTGAAGACTCATGTTCTGAATATTTTACCCTTATCTTTAAATACCTTACTCCCTCAGCTTTACAGACAATAATTTTTTCCACAACAAAGAGCAAACCAGTTTCCTCAAGCAGGCAGTGTAAGTGACAGCCCTTAACTATGTGGCAAATTGATGCAATCTTTTTTCTGCACAGTGAATGAAAATGAACAGCTTGTCTTCTAAACAAGCTACTCAAAGTTACCCTGGTTGAGTGGGAACTGATAATACACAGGGAACACACTTGAGACTTTTTCCACATACTGAGTTTATTCTTGGCTAGACACCCAGTTTAGCTTTACATTAAAACCTGGACTTTAAGGCTTGCATTATGTATGAGAATCCAGATAAGTTTACAGCGTTAATTATTCCACACAAAAGAAAACCTGCCATTAGCAATTCAATGCATCATTTACATCATCAAAATTAAAAGAACAATTCCCTTTCTTCCAATAAATTTGGGCATAACAACTGCATCACTTTACCAGTTTAGCTCCTTGCTCCTAAGTTACTGATTCACAGGTATGCTCCTATTAACTGCAACGATTATGAAAATGGGTTTTATCACGTGAACTTTTGACTGGGATCCATTACAATGCCATTCTGCCTCTCCCACTGCATCTAGAATATCATGGTTTCAAAGTTCAGGGTGCTTTGCAAAAGCAATTTACTTGCCATGGGCATGCCCGGGGTACTGGTTTCTTACTTTACTACAAGAGACATCCTCCAGAGCTCTATCAGTCTGAGGGTTAACAGAAATTAACACACAGAAGAGGGGTTTTTGGTGTTGCCAGCAACAAACATTTCCCATACATGTAAGTACTAAGGGGTTGAGCGAGGAGTGTTGATTATGGCACTACTTTAATGAGTCTGTAAGATCATGATTTTGTGCTAAGTAATGCAGAGAGCAACCTTGGCATTCCTGTAAACTGTTTAAAATTTAAGTATTAAAGACCATGTAAGAGTGGACAAGGGACACAAAGGGTGAACACTGGTAGGTAAATACAATGAGCAAAGACAGAAGTCACAGCCTCCTATTTTAGCAGTCTCAAGCAGCGTTTAAAGGCACATCTTAGATGAATGCCCAGGGCAATGAGATATGTAGGAAGGACAGGAGAAGTTCTTCCTATTATTAGGCTCAAGGAAAGAATTGAAGAGAGGCCCTCTGACTCAGTGAGGAGAAACCCTGGAACTCTGGCTTACTGGAGCCATGGTGACAATACAGTAACATTCAGGAAATGAAAAAGAGGAAGATCATACTCAGTAAGCTCAACCATATTAGAAGCTAAAGGCACAGCAGATAGACATGTAGAGCCTGTAGAGCCCATGAAATGATAGGAACAGTGATCAGTGAGCTGTAACAAAAAACGTAAGTTTTCAAGACAAGCCATAGAAAAAGGGAAAAAAGGTAATGCCATGAAGGCATGATCTCCAGAAAATGTCACCATGTCACAAATACACTTTTTTTTTTCCCCTGGAAGAGAGAACGGGCTGATCAGGTTACAAGGTAGAGAGATGCAGCCCTGTGAATACAGTGCTCCCTGCTAGGCTGTCTGCTCCGCTGCTGCAAAGCTCTGGCCCATACAGCCTGAAGCCATGGCCACCACTCACCAAGGTGGAACACTGACTGCTTATCCTGCAGCCTCATCAGCACACCCATGCTAAAAGGCAAGGACAGTCACCTGCGAAGTCCTCAGTTATGCAGTGTCTTGACTCACTGTCGCAGCCTACAGGATCCATTTGTTTATTGTTACAGAATTAAAGACAAAGTTCTCAAAAGCACCCCTGTCACAGAACTCCACCTAAACAAACAGAATATTCAGATTTACAAAAGGAACATATTCATTTTCAGTTAAGCAGCTTTCCCAATGATCAGCACACTCATAAAAAACACCATGATAAAGAAAATCCACATGAAAAACCTGTCCATCACTTTTGCAACTTTTTTCCACTCAATTCCTTTGGCCCGGTTTGCTTTATGGTCTCTAACACAATTAGCAATATACTCGATATTTTTAATCAGCATTTTATAACAAGAACAGCAATTAACAGTCTCCCTAACATTTTCACCATGAACTCCATAGCTTTTATTCCAATTTCCATTGAGCTTCTCCTTGAGATTACAGTCATCATTCCTATTGGAAAGAGGACTCCTTACCTCTTTGTGCCTCCTCTGACACCCATCATCCCCCTCTAACCTACGTTCTTCTTCCTTCTCCCTTTTCGGACTTGTGCAATTTTCACCCACATCATAAACAAAAAAGATTTTTGACATATAGTCCAAAATAACCACCTTGGCCCATTGTGGAACAGGCCTTGCTTCTGAGCCACAATGATGAAGATTCATTATAATGATTGTCAATGCAGTGGAAGCTGTGATCATGGTCATAGTTGCTATGTAGTACTTTCCTGGAACACAAAATAAAATCATATTGAAGATGCTACCCTAATAAAAAAATTCAATGAGAAGTAACAGTGTGACAACATAATGTTAAGCATAAATGCAAGCGAAACATTTTTAATCACCCCAATTCTCTTAGAGCACGATTTACCATTTAAAAACAAAGATTGAAGCCATTAAAATAAAATCTCATTCTCATTACTGACATGTCTTTATCAGATGAGTAAGTGACTACTGTATTAGCATGATAAATATTTGCAACTAAAACCTCTGATTTCTTGAAATACATCCATTCAGAAAGCAGCTCAAAAATGTTTCTCAAGAGCCTTCCTCTTTTCCTAGTGCCTGCAAAATCCCCATGCCAATGGCTTCACAGGGCACCTTGGAAATCCCACTTCCTCATGTATTAACAACAGTGATGACAACACTTTGTTTGAGCTATTGGTGCACCCCACACCAGCAGATCATGCTTTCACACTCACACATGTCAGTGAATATCCAGACCTTGCTGGTATCTACAACCAGTGTGCTGCCAGCTCAGAGGTCAGAGCACGGAGCTGGAGGGTGGAGAGCTGAAGTGAATACAAGCTGTGCTCCTCTGCCCTTGCGTTTGGCAGCTGAAGTGCACAGCTGACCACCCAACCAACCCATGCAGAGAGGCAGCTCCCAGCCCTGCTCTGCAGCCTCTGCAGGAAAAGTGAGGGCTGACAGCAATGACACAGGACACGCCACAAACACGTGTGATGTAAGCCCCGTTTCAAAGGGATTGGAAAGGATGGCAAGGGAGAGTGTGGGAATAGAGAAAACAGACAGAAGCCAGGTCCCTTTCATTACACATGAAGTTTTCTGAACTCACAGACATAAATTCAATTTCAGAATAATGGATTCCCAGGAACAATAATCCAGTGTAGCAATTATCAGATATTAAGTCAACTGTGAGTATGCCAACCAGGCCATCCAACCATCTGGATCTGACAGAAACATATCTTGAAACAGTCTGACCTTATGCTTATAGCTGTTGATCACATTTCATGTGTTAGTTCTAAAATTGTTTTCCAGTACTAGCTTTATTTCAAGACATGATACCATAATTCTAAACATCTAGCTATATTTAATAAATATAAAATAACTAGTTATTGTATAATTTAAAATAAACACAAAATAACTTTAAAAACTGCAGCATACCTGTACAAATTCCACACACATTTCAAGTACTTCACTGTTTCAAAAATGTAGCAAATTTATCTTCCCAGAAATCACAAATTACATACAGATTCCCTGACATACAGCCCTGCTATTAATAAGTCATGCTTAAAGACAAAGCGTGTAAAGCTCACCTATCAAAGGTACATTTTCAGATGGGGGCATGATCTCTGCAACCATCAGCTGGAACACAGTCAGAGCAAGAAGAACTGTAACACCCAGAGACACTTTCTCACCAGAGTCTGCAGGGAGATAGAATCCCAGTGGGGCCAGGAAAGAGATCAAAATGCAAGGAAGCAACAGATTAAATATGTAGAAAGAGGACTTCCTTTTCAAAATCAGTGTGAAGGTCACATCTGGATAAGGCTCAGAGCAGCAGCCGTAAGTGATAACATTCTTAACTGCTGGCATGCCATGAATCTCCCATTCCACATCTTCTATGAAGTCAGAGAGGTCACCACTATCAAGAGAATTGATGATGTCTACCTGATTACCATTATAGGTCCAGGACCCAAAGGTAAGGTTGCACTGCTGGCTGTCAAAAGGAAAATAAGACACATCCACTACACATGAGCTCTTTGTGATAGCAGGTGCATCCCAAGTGATTTTTCCATCATATCTCAGCACTACATTAGTATTTACTGGTTCTGAAAAGTCATCATCAGCCCTAAAAGACAGAAAAATGACAATCAGGATTGAGAGACAACAACTTAAGAGTGTGGGCCAGAGAAGGTGGGCAAGGGTGAAGACCCTCTTTTCACACTATTAAAAGCATGCTTCTGAAATCATATTTACACTGAATTTTACTAGGAACTTACTATTAACTGTTATTTACAGGTGTGAGTGCCCATGAATGCCAAACGTCAGTGCTGCTAAATTATGCTGTATTTGTTGGCCATAGCTTCTTCAAACTTGACCTCAAACAGGATATAGTAGGATAAGAGTCCATTAAAAGATGAAAACAATCTGCTGATCTTTATTGGCCTGTGAGAGCAGGCAGGGAGTCCAGCCTTTATGTATCACTTTTTTGTGGACAATCTTCCAGAGCTCTCTAGGAGCCTCGGCAGAAAGCACCTCAGACAGCCAGGGTATTCAATTCCCAGTGCAGAGAAATTCAGAATAGCTTTGTTGTGTAGCATAATTTTCAGATCCTGTCTATAGCTTTATTGCAAAATATTTAGATTATCAACAACAAATGTTAAGACAACAAACATACCCCTTGCTAGGGTAAGGTAGTGATGAAAGTTCAGACCCTGTGGGCCAGTTGCTCCTTTAACGCCCTCCCTCCCTCAAATATGCAAGCTGATTTTCTCCAGCCACACTCACTTGTTGTATAGGACAATATCTGGTCTCCAAACCAAATTGCTTGGAATCCTGATAGAATCCAACCCATCATATTTATCTTTGTCCCATCTGAGGTATGCATCATACCAGCTTTGTCGAATCCATAAGTAAGCTGACAAAATTTGGTTCCTTTCATCCTGCATAAAAATGTAGAAATATTTCTAGCTGAAGGTGACAAAATCACATCTTAGACGCAGACAGCATTTGTGATATGGCTTTGATGTAGTGCTCAAGACAGGCCAGAATACTAACAGGCCACAAAATAATTCTCAGACAGGCATCTAGGCCCATACCCTGTACAGGGAAATCACTGGTTTGGACTTTTGCTTGTGCAGACCTTCCCGCAGCACCCTCCCTAGTTTTAATCACAGTGTCTCAGGCTCCCAGTATCTTCCCAATTTCCTTTTGGAAGCTTCAGAATAGCAAACAGCTAACAGATTCAGGCTAAGAAATCCTTTGAAAGCTTGGCAAGGCCTTGAAATTATAATTCAGAAGTCACAAAAATAATCTTCCCTTCTCCCTGCAGACACATTTTCTTCTGCCTTAAAAGTATATCTAGAGAACCATATTTATAAAAATTACTGAAGGCTAATTTTAGGGAATTTATGTAGAAATTAATTGCATCTTAGAAAAAGCATTTGTTGTATTTAAAACTCAGTAACAGTTGCCTGGAGGGTGTGATACCAACACCTAACTACAAAAGAAGTCTTAAAAATTCAGCAGCTTTAAGTTTCCAGACTTATAATGGAAGCTTTAAGTGTTGCAACCAGAGTGGAATCTACAAACAGCTGGGGAGCAGGACACACCCCCCCCGCCCCCGCCGGTGAGGAAGCATTTCTGAAGCTGTCACAACTAAAGGAAGGCTGCTTTTCCTGTTCCAAACAAAAGGCTTACACCTCGTATATTTCTGCATATATTTAGAAAAACAGAACCGTACTTTTACTCACCATGTCTTTAATTTGGGACAATGTGATCTGAAGGGTGACATTCAGTACTTTATCTGTGTCTTCCACTGGTCTTAGAGCGTTGGAGTAGTCTTCAAACAGTTCATTAAACAGCATGTGAGCATATTTTCCTTTGGCTGATTCTACAGCTGGATAACATGGACTTGTTCAGTACATTAGATTAAGCACTGAGCAGCATCAGAAAACACCCTCTTTCTACTGCTTCAAGCAGTATTTGCTATAACTATATTTATCATTCGTATATTGTAGAATACCATTGGTTCAGCTATAGAAGTGCACCTGATGAAGGTATTCAAATAGAGACAGCATTCACCTGGAGTAAATGAATATCTAACTTAAGCTTTTCACTGAAAAATACTCTGTATACAGCGATTCCTACATTTTTGGAAAGTAAATATAATTACTTTTATTTTACCAATGACTTTCACAGGCAGAGATTACTGACTTCCAGTCAGCAAGGTCTGAAATCACACCTACTCACAGACTTTTTTTGATAATGGCTTTTGGTATCTCCCCAAATGCAGCACTGGTAAGATTCCTGCTACTTCCAGAATTTAGTCTTTTTCTTTTTAAACTACCACCTGTAAAAAGTCTGAGCTGCTTTTCTTCACAAGATGGCAATTGCATGATGTGTGAATACGTCTTTGCACCAACATCTTTTCCAAACCGTGAATTTGGAGATGCTTCTTGCTATCCAGACTTAAGATACTAAGGATAATTCACTGAAACTTGAGGTTTTAAATGACACTTTTGCTGTTTCATACTGTTTTGCACATCAGTTTCTCTAGGCAGCCTCTGTATCATCTTTACATAGATTCACAAATTTCTGCAAGCAAAGCGCAAGGACAGCAGGACCACTCTGTTACAACTCACGTCTGAAGGTGGGGTAACAGGTTCTTGTGAATAGATCCCTTGGGATGGATTAGAGTGAAACGACACTGGGTAACCGGTTATGTATAAATACACGTATTTATACATATTTTAGGCAGGTTTATTTTAGAACAATTTGGTTGCAATGGTGTCACCAAAACTACGGGAAAAACAGAAGCTCTCCAACAACATCTTTTCAGTGTAAGAGGCATTACTTTATTCTGGGCAGGATGTTATTCTGAGCCGGATGTGCAATAGAAATTATTTCATCCACACATGCCCGGGTTGTGCCGTGAAAATCATTCCATCATACATGGTTCAGGCTTTTCACCTATTTATACATAAAAACCCCAAAGAAATTCACATTCATTCGTCTTAGATCACACAATTCTTAGTGTTCAATCTCCTGTTGTTTATTGATCCCTTCCCATTCGATGCTAATTCGGTCCTAATTCCTTGGTTCTCTTATCAATCTTTTCCCAGACCAGGTGTCTCCGACAGCACCAGGGGGGTAATGCCCGTTAATGTTCCTTTATTTCCTCTGCATCTTCTGGCTACTCCCAATCTGTAGATCTTAAATTCATCAGGCCTCACCCGGTGAACTGGGTCTTTTGAAGAGAAACTTCAATTCCCCTACCCCTGGGCAAAGGCGAGCAAACCCGTGACTAAAGTTACAAAAAAAATTTTCTAAGCTGTATCAATTCCAAGAATGGGAAAGAAGTACCCGTATTGGTTATTATCTATAGAAATGAAACAATATAAAAGCATAAAGATTACACTTAAGAAAATACAGAAGGAAAAGAAAGAAAGAGAAAAAAAAAGAGTAGATAATGGAGAGGACAGATATCATCATACATGATAAAAAGTATTATCCCATCTCACAAGATCTGCTTCTTATCGGTCTTCTCCCTTATCTGTTTCAAAACCCGTGTTGTTGCTAAACAAAGGCTGATTTGTCGTGGTGATCTCTGGTGATGGGTGCTCACCCCCTCTGCACCTGGCCCGGTCTCACGCAGGTCCCAAAACTCTCCTCCTCCCTTTCGGTTGTGGGGCGCAAATCCGGCCTCATCAGAGCACCCGCTGCTTTTGCAAATGGCCAATTGTTTGAGTCATTAGCACTTCAGCATTTCAGTCCCTCACACACTCCAGCACTTGCGCAAATGCCAGGTGGCAATATGTAAGGAACAAGTGCTTTGGAGTACGTCTCTCTCTAGTGATTCACACTGACTTCTTGGACTAATTAAGAGTTCAAAGCAAATCTTCCTGACTAAAAAGATATTCCCGAAGAGCACTGCAGTTCTGGTCGTACATGATCATTTTGTCTATGCATCAGTGAGACAACGTAAAACTACACAGATTAAATACTTCTGGGGCTCAGCCATGTAGGATACATCAGGTCACAGGATCTTATCTGAGTAAAATAAACCTCAGTGCAACATTTAGCTAGCAAGCAGTATTCTCACCTTTGAGTGTCACTGCTGTGAACAGCAGCCATAGAGAGACGTAAAAGGAGGAGAGGCTCCTTATCTTCATTTCTGGACCTTAAATAAAACTGTTCCCCCAAGGCCACAAAAGTGTTTACCACCATCCAAAACTATCCAAAAAAGTGAATCAAGTTGCACAGCAGCATGAAGGTGCTAACACACGGATGCGCTTCTAGAAGCGACTCGGTCCTCCCTCGGCAGCTGTCGGAGCCCTCCGGCGATCGATGGGCTTTGTCCCTGCCCCCGCCTGGGGCTCTGCTGAACCCTCCCTCTCCCGGTAACCCGAGCGCTGCCTGCTCTCAAGCTAATGCAGAGACAGAAAACCAACAGATTGGGTATCAGTGCGAAAGTGGTATTCCATTGCATTTTTTACTACAAATGTAAGATTTCGTCCAATTTATGACAAATCATTTTATAGTTTTTTGGAGGGCTATGGTTTACTGCACTTATATTCTGCAATAGCCTGCTCAGAACCAGTTCTACAGAATTTGTGGACCTTCACAAAAAAAGTGATCTGACTCAGTACTTTAACAGGAATAGTTACACTGTACATCACACATCCAGTATCACACAGAGAAAAACAATGCCCACGGCCACAGCCTACTTCCATGCTGACAGAACAAGGTTTTCATTACCAAAGTGTTGCCACATGGAAGAGATGCAGTTGCACCAAAATCAGAAAACACATCCAATATTTGCAGTAGCCCAATATCACTGTGCAAACAAGAACTTCTGCGGGTGTAGACAACTTGGAGAGCAGTACTCAGCACAGTAAATCAGGAGCAAAACTGGACTTTACAGGTAAAATGCCATTTCCCTTATACAGTACAATTTTTCACAGGTGAACTTGACAAAAAAAAATTACAGTTACTGGACAGCACTTACATTTAGCCAAAAGAGTTTCAGGAAAAAGATGTGAACATGAAACCTGGCCTTCCATCTCACCCGATGGTCAGAACTTCAACAGCTCTGTCTATATTAGTCATGTTGACAAATTAGCTTCCTACTACCACAGACATTCTCTTTCAAGTTTATCAGACAAGAGGAGATTACTTCCTCCTCTCTGCAGTCCAATCCATCCTTTCTGATATACTGCAGTCCCTTTTGCCATCCTTTTGGAACAGATAATAGAAAATAGTCACTAAAACAGAAAGTGAAAATACAGAATGAACTACCAGGAAAAAAAATTTGTCCTGATCCACAGAAAACATAAAATACCATTGCTTTACTCTTGCACAGTCTTTTGCCTAGAAGAAAAGTTATCCCTCCATACACATAATTTCTACACAGCAGCACTACAAGCAGTCACTGGCTAATGTTTGTGCTTTTGTGGGATTTATAAATCAATTACATTTATGGTCAGGTTTACTAGGTAAACAATAAATAATTTCAGTCAAAGCTCCTGTAATGAAATCCATCTCTGTCATTTCATTTGCTGAATTGTCAAAGGGGAGAAAAACTGGAAGACAGTTTAGAAGTCAAAAAGGTCAGAACAGCCCCTAGGTAGTATGTAATAACCTGCTTTCTCTGTGGGATGAAGTTATATGATGCTGGAGACAACAAAAATCAGAGAAAAAAGATGGAACATTTTTGTTTACAGTCAGATCAGTGCATTCTCAGGGGATAATTTTAGTCTACAGTAAAGGGCCATTCTGTCAGCAAGGAGCTACTGCATAACATCTCTTACTGCAATTACAGGAGTGATCAGGAGTACTGCTTTAAGAGAGCTGCTATAAACACAACTGGAACCAGGACTAGCCTTGCTCTACCACAGGCTTGAGACAACTGTGTGACTTGTTATATCAGCAATACACACATGTCAAGCAGTGTGGACTGATGTACTTTAATTTGCATAAGATCACATATATTAAAGAACCCTGCACATTTATTGTCACAAAGTCTTGAAGGGAAACTGCAGGTTCTCAAAAGACAAAACCACAAAGCATGTTTACATGTTGTTTACCCAATTTATTCTTATATGCACATACAATTCTGTGATATTAATTATAAACTTGCAAAGGGATAGATCATAATTTTAAAAAATTATTTATAACCTATAATATTTTCAGTCATCACACTGGACATACAGACAGGTAAATGTGAGCACACATGTATTAGACATGCTTGTCATGTTTGAGATGCTGCATTGGTTGCACAGTGCTTGCAAAAGTAAAACTAAAATACATCCAAAAGCCTTTTCAGTATTGAAGACACAAGAAATTTAACAATGTTAGTATGACAGACCATTTAGCTTCTTTATGTTTGTTCATAAGATATCTGATTTGTATTTTTAATCAAAATGTCCCTAATGTAGACATTTTGTGTGATGACCGAGCATTAACATTAATTTCTCGTTGATCTGAGAGATTCATTTACAAAACCACTCTTCCTCAGAATATAGTTTTAAATTTTGGCATAATCTATGGCAATACTAGTCCCACATCAAACATCCCATTTAACTTTTGAATGGAGCTTAAATTTATAGTTAAAGAGTTTTCTTTCTTTCCAGTAAAAAGTTCTGCTACCAAGTCAGAAATTAATAGAAGATACGAAGCCGCTTACAAAGATAATTTAAGAAGGGTCACGGGTGTTGGGAAGCTAGAATGAAGCCATTAGCCACTCCCAGACCTCGAGTGGTGCGCAGCGGAATTCCCGGGGATGCTGCCGGAGGGCCGCTGCCAGCAGATGGCCCTGTCACCCAGCCTACGGATCCACCCGGAGAGACGAGGCGGTTTATCACACAAAAATCACATCGCATTATAGCCTACTTCGATCGTTTCGCAGATTATTTGCCTTACATTTGATGTAAGACACGGTGAGGCAAGATGTTCTTTTAAAGAGAAAGATGAGCAGAAGGAAGAAAAGCGTTTCGTGGCCGAACCCGGGGTCTTTCCGGGCTTCCTTCTCGGGCAGGACGTAGCAGACCTGAGAGCAGTCGCGGGGGGTTTCGAGGGAGCGAATGCCAGGCATTGGCATCAGCTGTGAGGCGACACAAAGCCGTGTTCGGAGCACGGGCTGCTTCTGCTGATCCGGCAGTGATTAAGGCCCATGGCACAATATCCAACCCGGCTTCCACGTATTTTGTTTGACTTCGTGGGGATGAGTACGGGCTGTTAACAGAGCAGAACACAGTGTTCACGCGGGACAAGAGTGGACCATTCATTGGTGCACTGAGCTTGTACACCACTCACATAACGCATGTAACTTCTTATGGTTCTAGACACACACACACACTATTACCAAGACATCATCAAAAATCTAAATTCAGTGTACTGCCATGTAAGGGAAGTTTGACTCTGCGTGTGCCCTAAGGACAGACTGAAGTGGAGATGACATAGGAGAGATCTCTTTCGTATTAAAACTTCCACAGTTAGCTATTTATCTTAGCCAAACTATAAGCATTGTAGGTAAGAAGTGTGAAAACATATTCGGAATTTTGTTCTTTCAATCTTTCTTCTCCTGCACAGAATAAATAATTTGCTCCTGAGCCTAAGGTTTTTACATGTACATTTTCAGAATTTTTTTAAATGGATTCTTACCCTTTTTTGCATAAAAACCATTAAGAGTTTTTAAGCCTTCAACTGGAAAAGCTGCAGATACTGTACTATCACAGGCCTCAAGGCCGTCTGTACCATTTATAATCCATCCCTTCATCAGAGAACAATAAAGAAGAACAGATTGGTTTCTAAGCACAGTTTGTAAGAAGTGTCTCACAGTCTGCTTCTACTTGCCTTCCTGCCAATTTTTCCCCACAGAAGCTGTTGCATTCACTTTCTTCACAGCATTTGCTACTGAATATTATCTTGTGATAGGGTCAAGCAGCACACTAACTGTTCAGAGTCAGACTTCTCTCCTTAGACTAACTGGTCTTAACAGCACGGGTAAAAACAGCTCTTGTTGCCAGCAGAACAGCCTCACCGTGCCTGCTCTAGAGAACACAGCACTTCATTTAGATGCAACATGTTTCTCTCCACCTCATTTTTTCTCACCCACCTACTGCCTCCTCCTTCCTTCTCTCTAAAAATCCCCTACCACCCAAAACCAACATACTCATTCATATTTTCTTCCACCCTGCTGTACACATGGAAGACAGGAAATACATTAGGAAGCGTTCACAATTCTAGGTCATGAGATAATGTGGAATATTAGCCACATTTTCCAGAGGTGGGAAATCCTCATTTGCATGTTACAGTTGTGGGGTTTTCTGAATATAAATTATTTGGGTGCACTTACACAGGCAGCTCTGCTGACCACCTCCCAGCCCCTGAAGAGAAACTTTTTGAACCTGGAAGTCTGGCATTATTTAATATGGTCTAAAATGCAGCAGGTTACTCTTTTTTCACCACAATGGTTACAAGCTCATTAGTATTTTATCCACCAGTATCTAGCAGGGCTAAGGACAAAGCTAGTTTATAATTTTAGGTATCAGAAAGCTATTTTATACACATCTCTTTCCAACTGGGATAATTTTGATCTTTGTAGCAAGCCTTTGAATGGCCGATCGCAGAATCTGTGCTCTACACAAAGACAACCTTTCGGCCCAAACACAAATCATAAGTTTGCTCTGATAGGCAGCCTGATGCTCCAAAATAAACTGAATTAGAGAAAAATTCCTACACTGCTACAAGTGTGCTGACAGACTCGAACATCTTCCTCTTGACAATCACTTTTGAGCCATGGAAGGCAGCACACTACCTCAGCTTTTGGAGTAGAGGGAAGCCTCCCAGCTACCATTGCAGGCTGAAGCCAGCTCTAGGTGCCCCAGCTTGTATGCGTATCACAAAAAACCCCAGAGATTAAACCACTATCTGAAGGGGCAAGACTGAAAGGCAACAGTTTAGACACTAACTCAAAACTAAAGCTCCATCTCTCTCCAAAATTTAGAGGTGGATGGGAACATCCCTTTAAAAACTCATCACATCCACAGGAGTATCTGCATAGAGGGTCTAGCATTTCTGAAAACTTATGCTTTCCTGGTAAGCTCACATCCACCCTGCAACACAAAATATGCACAACTACATGGGGGAGGACACAACTCTAAATTACCACAATGCATTTAGGCCCAAGCAAACCTCCTTGTGGGATAAAGCAAGCAGCAGCTACTCATCTCTGAGGGAAAAGAACTTTCGATGAATCATGGGTTCTGAAACATCTTATGGTACATGGGTACTGACATTCTTTAAAATGTCTTAGCATGAACACACCTACATTATGCTATGGTTTAAGCAAAGATATTTCCTCTTGAGCAAAATATTGTAGTAAACCTGCTGATTTATAGAAACTCTGCAGCTACGCTCATTCTGGCACAAGAGCATCATTTATATCTTGGGAACAAAGCACCACCATTTCAGCTGAAGACAGCATCCCTTTTCTTAAGTCTCTGTAAACACAGTGGCTCAGTTAAGAGGCTGTATTCATACTGTTGGTTTTTACCTGCAAAATTCCAAGCAATTTTACAAAGACATGATATTGTTTTCTTCTTTTCAACCCCTAACAGATGTATTGAAATGAAGTACTTCCAAGGGAAAAAAGAAGCTGAAGTGTTAATACAGGGAGTCACCACCAAGGAACATCTTTTCTTTGGATGAGTGGGCTGAAAAAAATTATTTTGCCAATAAAGACATAGGATTTGCCATCTACAAGTGTTAGCCTACAACACTGACCTGAATCTTACAGGCTTAAGTAGCTGCTATTTTTCAAGTACTGTGGAAGGTGATATGAGGTATAAAAGCTGTTAAGGCCAAAAAAAATGTGCTTTAACATTAAATTACTACCATAACCAAATATCATATCTGATTGGTTTGTGTGCTTTGGAAAACACTTGCTCCTTGCTTGCCAACAATTGGCAGGGGGTTGTGAAATATCTTTGCCAATTGCTCAGCTGCCTTTAGCTTAAGGAAGTGCATTTTATTCTGAAAAAGAACCAGGATGCTGGACAAAATGCAAGAGGAATTTGCGCAGTTTATAGCTATAACAGAGCTATGAGAAGTCAGGCTATCCTACAATCATCCTGCAGTTATTGTAGCTTTTGGGAAATATGTATAAAAGTACAAGAACCAGTTCCTCAAACTAGTAGAAAAGAGCTAGCATAAGAGCATTCCTAGAACATGGAACAATTTTAACAACGAATTCCATATTTGCTTTACTCCTGGGCTCTAACAAAAGGAGCATCTTACATTGCCATGTGAGACAGCTGCTCCTTATCCTATGGTTTTAATGACTGGGGTACAGTCTACGCTGGACTCTGATGGATAATTGATTTGTTCTTGGTGGGAAGCTACACATAAGGAAAAAAGCGTGGGACTTGTGGTACACGTTGCTCTATCATTCTTTCTCTTCTGCCCATATTTCAAGGCAATATAGGTAGCTAGCATGCATGTAGCAACACATTGCAGTGAATACATGGCCAACCTCAGAGAGCAAGACAGCAACACATTATGACATCTCACTGGAAGAGATGGTTCAGTGAGCAATTGGTGCACTTGGCACTATGCAAATGCATCTAGCCAAGCTTGCATCACAACATGGGCAACAGCCTTGTTCACCTGTCTTGGCTGAAAAACATTGCTTTCCCTTTAGATATCTTAGAATACATATAGTTTCAAATTCTATACCATTTCCAAGTCTGCAACATTAGTAATTACAAACCTCCTGAGGAGGTATGACTTAAGAATATTAAATGAAATGAAACATCAACAGAAAGCATGAGCAGGGTAAGCAGAGCACTGGTATGTTGTGCCCAGCATGCTGCTACTACAGCTGCTGCAGAATGTCAGTGTCCTCCTTGCTATGGGGAGGAATGCACAAGCCTCTTCAATATACAGGTAACATCACAACTGATGGATACACATACCTGAAAGCAAGTGGGAGGAAGGAGTCAAGGCGACAAAGACTTCTAGGTAAATACGTAAAAGGCACTTTGGGGATATTTCAAGTAGCAAATCAATGGAACCCCTCAGTCTACAAGGGTTCTCTTTTCCTAGCTACATTTCATCCAGGTGTTGGTTGCAGACAAGAAAGAAAAGTATGGGAGACACAATTGCTTGCATCAGTAGTTTGTCTCAAAAAGTCTTCTCAGCACTTTTTATAGCACAAATAATTTTCCATATAACCACTGTAAAGAAAGCCCTAAGAGGTTTAAAGGCATTTGTCCTTCAGTCAGGACAACCCCTGCTATCAGCACAGTCTGGGGGATGAACATATCCTGAGCAGCCCTGCCGAGGAGGACTTGGCCATGCTGGTGGGTGAGAGGCTGGACATGACCCAGCCATGAGCACTCACAGCCCAGAAAGCCAAACATGTCCTGGGCTGCATCCAAAGCACCGTGGGCAGCAGGGCCAGGGAGGGGATTCTGCCCCTCTGCTCTGCTCTGTGAGACCCCACCTGGAACACTGCATCCAGCTCTGGGGTCCCCAGCACAGGAAGGACATGGACCTGCTGGATTGAGTCCAGAGGAGGCCACCAAGTTGATTAGAGGGATGGAGCCCCTCTCCTATGAGCAAAGGCTGAGAGAACTGGGTTTGTTCAGCCTGGAAAAGAGAAGGCTTAGGGGTGACCTAATTGTGTCCTTCCAGTACCCGGATGGAGCCTAAAAGAAAGATTGAGAGGGATTTTTTACAGGAGCATGTAGTGACAGGACAATGGGGAATGGATCCAAACTAAAAGACAGTAGGTTTAGATTAGATATTAGGAAAAAAAATTTTTACTTTGAGAGTGGTAAGGTACTCCCAGAGTTTCACCAGAGAAGTTGTGGATGCCCCATTCCTGGAGGTGTTCAAGGCCAGGCTGGATGAAGCTCTGAGTAACCTGGTCAAGTGAAAGGTGTCCCTGCCTATGGCAGGGGGGTTGGAACAAGATGGTCTTTAAGGTCTCAACACAAACAGTTCTGTGATTCTCTGATTCTATTAGTCCTCCTTTACTCTTGAAGAGTCTAACTACTTAAATTCAACAATTACTAATCCTAGAAATTTTAAGAGTCCAAGCTTCCACATGAATGATTCACCAGTATCTGCACATAGTACAGTGAACTCCCACAGCAGACAGTCATCAGTATTACAAGAGTTTTTCAGCTCTTTCTAGAGTAAGTATGCTTAGCCTTTCACCACTAACATGATAAAAATGCATGAAACCATGAACTAACATGTTAGGAAAAAATGTGAGTTGAAATCGTTCCCCATTTTACACCTTAAAGTAAATACCCTTCTTATTACCTATTGTGTTTCTATTCTTTAGAACAGCTAAATTAAAACAACTAGTATATTGGGTTTGCATGGCCAGGTTTTGGTAGCAGGGGGCTAAAGGTGTGGCTTCTGTGAGAAGCTGCCAGAAGCTTCCCCCATGTCCAGCAGAGCCAATGCCAAATGGCTCCAGGACAGCCGTGCTGCTGGCCAAGCCTGGGCCAATTAGAAATGGTGGTAACGACTCTGTGATAACGTATCTAAGAAGGAAGAAAGCAAGCTATTGTGCAGATGTAACAGTGGCCAGAGAAAAGAAGGGTGAGAATATGTGAAAGGAACAACTCTGCAGACACCCAGGACAGTGGAGCAGGAGGGGCAAGAGTCTTCTGAGGTTTTACTTCCACTTAGGAGGAGTACAAGACCAAAAGCTCTGTCTATAGCTACAGCATGTAGGCAGAAATAAGAACAAAGGTAATTCTCTTTTCTGCTTCACGTATCAGAGACATAGAAATTACAGGTAAGACAGCCATCCATTTCCCCAGTATTCCTGAGCAATCATCATGGCATTTATTTGCCAAATACCAGGTTCCCCAGAAGACAGATTTACCTAAAAGCTTTCAAAACAGCACCTATATTAAAGGTACAAGCACTAATACAGCCATTCCTTTCTGCTAGGACAACTATTTGCACTCCTAAAATACTTGCAAAAAACTTTCCTGTATCCCCATTTGGGAAGCACAATTTATTGCTGAAATCAATTAAATGGAATAGTCCTAGCAGGTAGTTAAATGGTCAGGCACATTCACTGTTAAAATATTTGGGTACTGGGAAAAAAAAAAGAGGAACGGGCCAGCCCCTTCTACCTCTTTCTACAGAGGCCACCCCCGCAGCCCCCCCTGCCACCGCCACTAAACCCGTGCCACCTACGGCCAATACACAGACCTTTCACAGCAAGGCGACAGACAGCGCTAGAAAGCGCCTGCCTAGATACAGCACAAGCCAGTGAGCAGACACATCACACACGGGGGGCAGCAAAAACCCAAAGCTTCCACACAGCACAAAGCACTTCTTTATGCAGGTATGTTCTAAGTATCTGCTCAGCATAACAAGCAGCAGCAGCTGGTGGGCACCTCAGAATAGTTCCTGGGGATATGCTGCATCTGCATTACCTTAGCTCTATTTACACTTAGATTTCATGCACAGAAATAGAAATTACTGTACAAACAAGCAATTCAAGTGAACAAAGAAAAGTAATGAAAAAGATAGCTTTTAGCTGAGCTCTTAGCTGATATCTCTGATATCAGCATAACCACAGAAGTGTTGCTACACTGTAGTTAACTCCCACAGTGAACTCAACACCATGCACAGTAGACAGCAGCGGATAGGTGCTGCCCTGCATGGACAGGGTGTATTTCAGCTAAAACAAAGTCTCAGAACTCATGGCTAATTATCCACATGGAAATCAAGCCAGCATTAAATTTCAGCTAGCTCCCATCTTTCTGTTATGCATAATTTTGTTAGAAAAGGGTATAGGGCAGAGCAAGACACAAAACCAGCCTGTTGAGCAGTAATCATAATCCAGGTTTGAAGCAGTGATAGTAATAAGGGTGCTCAAAAAAGGCAGTTCTGAGAGAGGACTGACTGACTCATCAACTCCCGTCCCAGTCCAGCCATATGGTGGAAAATATATTCCACCACAGGCTATCAAAGTGTTACAAATGCTATTAACACCAAAATTAGAAATACTCGAGCCATTGTACTTTATGGTTATGGTTGAAAACTCAATTTTTGAAAGTAACTTAAAATTCAGGAAAAAAGCAGGTCAAATTAAAGACAGTAAATATCACATCCTAAGGAAATCATTAACTGTTAGGTGAACCATGTGCTATTTTAGTTATTTAAAATACTGATTAAGCTAATTATGCTCTGAGGGAATTGAGTCTAGAGGATTAAACAAAATCTTTTCAGAGGCAGAGCTTGATAAAAAGTTGTTGTCATCCATTTAAACAGTAAAAGGTATAATTTTGAACATCTTATGATAATCAGCATTTTAAAAAGATCATCCTTTGGTGTCTGTTATTTGGCTAATAATGTAGCTTTCCTTCTCACCTTAGTGACATGTTAGTGTTAAAAATGTACAGATATGCCAAAAGATAATACCATTTAACTACTTCCTCTTTACAACTATTACCTCAAAAACTCAGGAGTTTTTCTTCAAAACTTCAGAGTCTGCTTGACATTCTTTGCTCTCAAAGCCAAGATTATGATTTGCTCTGAGTAAAGAGCAACAATAGTACTAGTAGGCAGAAACTGGTTTTAAAAAGGCACTATTTTATTATCTCATACCATGCAAGATAAAAATGCAGTCTATGCACAAAGGTTTGACACTCCCCCCACCTTCAAATACAGACAGAACAAGCAAGTTCTGAGTCAACTTAGGATCACCCAAGTGTGAGGCAGAAAATTAATTTCAGGTGTTAATACTAAATTCCTGTCAAAGGCTAGAAACTACACAACTAAAAGCTGACTCTACGTAAACAAGACGATTAATTAGCTTCTGTTTTCCTGTTGGTCTCCATGGTTAGAATCTTCCTGGGGTCATACAGGGCCATCTCGCCAGGCGAGTGACATCTTCCCCGGGATACCCGCAGCGCGCAGCAGTGACAGCGGTGCCCAGCCAGAAGGAATGCACGCCGTACTGCTCCGGACACAGCCCCAGCAGGCGCAGGGCACATCGGAGAACGGCCAGGAATTCCCTCTTCGTGACAGTCCTAAAGCTGGAGTGCACAAAGAGTGGCCCTTCCAGCTGTGAACGAACCGTCAAATAGCTCCGGAGGGCCAGAACGGGGCACACCCATGGCTCTCCAGACAGCGCTAGGCTGATGACATGTCTCTCCTGATCCACAGGAGAATAAGGCAGAAAAAGCAACACTTTCCTCTCCATCAGCTGGACATCACTCAGGTGCAGCAGCTCAGGCTGCAGTACATTACGGTGCTTTGCCACCATCTCTCCTATTCGAAGTGCTCCAAAAAAAGCTACAGTAAATAATGCACGAAACAGTAAGCATTCATAATGAGTTATGCACACAGACTCCAGAGCTCCTAAGAGAGATCGCAACATCTCAATTGTTACAGGCAAGTATTTATCCCTCAGGATACCCGCTCGACGTTTCAACCCTGTCACCATGCAACAGGTTATAGGATCTTCCAGAGGATCAGAGTTACCAGTCAATTTTGATAAATAAGAGAGTGCTGCCATGTATATGAGTGTCTTCGAAGAGGAGTAATTGGATTCCACAGCCAAAAATCCTCTAATTTGCTCCGCTGGAATTGGCCAGGCTGCAGGCATTCCCACGCTTTCCCTAAAGACAAGGAATTTCTTCAGTCCTTCGAGGTAGGCTTCCCAAAGCCTACTATCTCCTGAGCACTCCAGCAGCGACAAAGTCTTCAGAGGCCAAGGCCCCAAGGAATGCTTCTGATGATAACTGATCTCGCTTCCTACAAGACAAGATCCACATTAGCACATGGTGACAAGAGGCATAAGCACACTACTTAAGCAGCAATAAAGACAGCACTCCCGAGTGCATTACACCTCCAGGTAATGCTGTGAGTTTATCTGATAGACAACTCATACACAACTGCACCAGAGATATTTTTCAAATGAGAAACAAGCAAGATATCAGGCCCATTTCAGGCACTGGCTGTGGTAACACTCCGCGAATTTACAAGGTTGCGGAGTAGTAATGGAGAAGACAAATAAAAAGCATTTTTTAAACCAAGGGACGGCTCACAGAAGTTACAACAACAAAGGTCACACAGCACACTCCCGCCAGTAGGTCACATTATTTCCCAGCCCAGGAGAGAGAACTCCCTCGAGACATCCCTCCAAACCCTCCAGCCTCACACAAGCTCTCGAACAAGACCAAGGAGCTGCCCGGTAGGAGGCACGGCCGCGGGCGATGCGGCGCCCCTCGGCAGCGGCCCGGCCCCGGCCCGCACTTACCGGCCCCCGCCGCTCCGCGCTCGCCGCTCCGCGGTGCTTCCCGGCTGCGGGGCGGGGAGGTGACAGCCTGCCCGGCAAGGCTCAGCTCCAGCCACTCCATACCCGGCTCCCGGGCCAGCAGCGCCAGCATCTCCCAGAAGAGCGCGGCGGCAGGCGCGGCCGGAGCGCGGGCAGCGCAGGCCATGGCAGGAGGACGAGCAGCGGCCGCCCCGAACGAAGACTCCCGGAGCTGAGCCCTGCGGGCCCTTTCAGCTCCGCGGGGCCGCCCGCAGCGCCCTCCTGGGAACAGCCCCCCAGGTCCGGAGCGCTGCCCTGGGCGATGCGGGAAGAGGGTGCGAAGCCGGGCGCGGCCTGGTAGCTGGAAGGTGTGAAATGTCCAGTCGTTCATTACATCTTCTGCCAGAGTCCGGAATGTGACTGGATTTAGCGATAAGGTTAAAAAGGAGAGGTAAGTGCTTTTGTTACCTCCCAGCTCTTCTGGGCTCTGCAGGACTCGGTTTTTAGGTTTGGTAGAGAATAGCTCAGGGCAGCTGGCTCATCAGCCCTCCTTCGCTGATAAGTACAGGCAATGCACCGAGATACTTTTGCACAGTTTAATGAGACAGATGCCTTTCCACAGTAGCTATCCCTGAAAAATCCTAAGAAAAAGCAAAGCTAGCAGGCTCCTCAGCTGACAACTTGAGCTTTTAGTCTCCCTCTGAAGAAAGCTGTACAAGGACCCCGGCAACCACCTTTCCTGGGAGCTCCCACTCCCTCAAGATTTGGCCATTACTCCTGGCCGTCATAGAGACCTGTACTGTGTTTGTATCTTCCCCTGCTGCTGGCTCTCATTTTAGTAACAAAATGGCACAGATTTGTGGCAGGGGAGAACAGGGCCAGGAACAAACAGACCCTCTGCAGACACACCCTGTGCTCCTTCCTTAGCCCTCAGCTGCAGCACAATGGAGGCGATAATGGGCCACTTAGGCAGTGTCCAGGTATTGGAAGCTCCACCTTCCAGGTAACTCCCCCGCAGACCCCTGGGCAGAGAGTGGAGGAGGCAGGATAGGGGGACCCTCAGGCACAGGCTTGGGGTGGGTCGCAGAAGGGCATGTAAAGGGGGCGTTCCAATTTGGACAGAAGGGCCAGGGTATAAAAAGGCAGCACAGTGGCACCATCGAGGAGCTGCTGTTTCGTGCTTCTCACTGCGGTTCTGTTGGTGATGCAGAGAAGAAGGATTGAGCTGCCTGCTGCCCCTTCACCCTTCTGGGCGCTGCTAGGACTGCTGCGGCAGGAGCCCGCTATGGGGTGGCTGCCGTGTGGTCCGGATGGCTGCACCGGGTCATGGGGTACCAGTGGACTGGAGGCTGACAGTGGGGAAGGAGCTGGTGAGTGTGTCCTTGGCTGGACGGGCAGGGGGTGGCTGAGTGGTGGAGGAGGTGGGTAGAGTCCTGCCAGGTTCTTCCATGGGGTCTGAACCACACTGTTGGAAGACTTCTGAGACCTCTGTGCACTCCTGAATATATTCTTACTTTGTGGTGGCTTTGTCACTCCCAGCCACTTGTGCCCGCTGATGGAGGTCTGAGGTCACAGAAACCTTGCAATAGGGTGTCAGATCTGTCACCAGGCTTGAGATGTTGCTTTAAAGAGACAAATAGGTGGGGGTTTATGCTTTTTGAGAATGTAATCTTTCTCCTGTGCTCTGGCCGTTGGAAACCCTGCAGATGAGAGTCGTAAGAATGCATGGGACAAGCTTTTTTCAGAAAAGTTCAAGTAAAGGCTGAAGCATGTTGAAAGGGAGGGAACTTCTATCTGCTTTTGTTTGCCATTGCTAACATGGTCTTCTTTCAGCAGATAAGCTCAGCCAGGTTCCTGAGAAGCACCCCTTGGGTCCTTGGCCCCTGAAGGCTCTGCTGTTACTGGAGGATTCGGGAGACAATCACTTATGGCAAGTCTACCTTGAAGGCCTGAAAAACTTTCTTTCTTTTAGAGAAGGCATGGCTCTGTCTGCAGTCTGGCCAATTCCAGTCAAACAACTGAGAGAGTTTCTGGTTGCCATGGAGTCCCAGGATGTGCCTCCCACAAAAATAATAATGTTCATGGAAGGACTGTCCTTCATCTCCAGAATAGTAGATCATCCTGATCCTCTTCCAGATCCTGTTATCTGTTCCATGATGTCAAGGTTGAAACGCAGGACTCGCCATTCAAATGATGAATACTCTCCTGTAACAGTTGAAGTGTTAAGATTTCTCCTGGGAACTCTGGAGTCTGTGTGTAGCTCTCCTTATGAGTGTATGTTGTTCCGTGCCATTTTTACTGTAGCTTTTTTTGGTGTACTCCACATAGAAGAGATGGTGGCAAATCACCAAAATACAACACAGCCAGAGCTCCTGTACTTGAGTGACCTCCAACTGACGGAAGGGAGTGCAAACCTTTTTCTGCATACATCTCATATGGGCCAGCAGAGGTATTTGGTCCAACTGAGATTATGTAAAGAGATGTGGGTATGTCCCGTTGAAGCTCTCCGTATCTATGTGGCAGCACGGCCACAAGGAGAGGGCCCTCTCTTTGTGCACTCAAATAGTATGGCTGTGACAAAGAGGGAGTTCCTCACTGTCTTCCGCCGTGGTCTTAGGTTTTCTGGACTTCCTCCAAACCAGTATGGTGTGCATTCCTTCTGGCTGGGGAGCCGTAACAGCAGTATCTCATAGGTATTCCCACAAAGTGATTAATAGAATGGCAAGGTGGTGGTGAAGGTTCTGAAAAAGACACACTTCTGTCTATCTGTTGCACTTTCGTAGTAGAGGGTATCTTCTGCAATGCACAAATTTTATACTTTATACAGACTAAATTTTCAGTGCTCTGTAAAGTTAGAGAGAAGGGGAGGAACAAGTAGAAGGTGACTTCACATCTGTGGTGGTTTTGGGAATGAAGTATCATGGTTTTAAAACTGGGACTTGTGGGGCAGTGCACGTGGTGTTCAGCATGTTTGTTCTAATTGCATTTTGACCTTGTGTAATCTTACATTAAATGGTGTTTTCTTTCAAGAACTTCTCTAGGTTGTTTTTTTTTTACACCCCAGTCAAAGGCCATTCACTGCAGTGGTGACAATGTGACTTGCTACCAGCCTGCACGCTTTTTACTGTCTAATGTGATGAGAAGTAAAGCTAACTGACAGCTGGTAATAATGTGACACCAGCAGTGAAGTTACTCTGTTGTCCAAATTGCAGTTCCACAGCAGCCGCATCCAACTTCATCTGTTGCTGCTGCAGTCTCAGTCTCCTTAACGACAGAAGCCTTCCCCTTGACAATAGTTAGGATCCTTCACTGCTCCCTCTTGAAAGAATGTATCAAACCTGGATACTGATCAAAAGTAGCCTTTAATTGAAGCCTGGCTAACACATCAAAGTTGGCCCTGCTCAGTTCAAAAGTGGCAGAGGACATAAAGAGATAGCTAACACAAAAAACCCTCACTCTGTAATTGATGTATTTGTTAGACTTTTAACACAGATTAAATGACTAATCTGAGAAGCACGATCATAACAAGGTTGAGCATCACCTTTCATACATAAGGGTGTCTGAAGTAATGGCATCCTGTGTAGTGCTTCGCATCAGTGTGTTCAGGAGCTACCTAGGTGACAACTAGGTATTCAGAAAACAGCCAGCATCATACTGCACTCCTCAGTCCTCCAGCTAGTTTCCAAGAGGGTCTTTAGTTAGAGGAAGCTCACTCTGCAGAAACAGAGCTGTGATAGTAGACAACAATCTGTTAATTCCCTGGCATACAGTTAGTAGCTCCCCTTCTACAGCTTTACTACAAGCTGTTGCAGAATTAGCACAATGTGATGCTGATGCTGAGTCCCAGTTGTCTTGCTCATATTCATGAATGTGAATCTGGATCTACCAGCACGGTCATCAGGGAGCCTTGATCAGGTTCCTGTAGGCGTTGATGCATTACTGGGGGACTGGCAACCCTGTGGACACTTTCAGTCGACTGATCCTTAGGAGTTACCATGGCAATTGGATCGCCTGTCTCCAGGGGACTCAACGCCACAGCCCAATAGGTGGCTCTTTGGGTGAGGGATCAGGGAGCTCTTACTTCCCGTGGCTGAGAAAACCCCAGGTCCCCAGTTACCCTCAGGTTCTGTTTCTGTTAGCATAAATCACTCTCCCCATGTACGGGAGACTCTCTTCACATATTTAGTTTCAGACTGAGTGTAACTGTATTCTTTTCATAATTCAGGCAATTCAGTAAGAGTAAAAGGTATTTATTTAGTAATTATGCAAGGGAAAGCATCATTAGCTCCTTTGTATTGATATTCTATTTTAATTAACAGGCATAATTTTTTCATATCCAGCTGGCACAGTGAGATGCTTTGAACTTAAAACAGCGTACTGAGTATCACCTGCTGACCTGTTGCTATAAGGCTGGAAGTTTCATATGGGGCTTTTCTTTGTACAGCCCAAGTGAACACAACCTTTTTGGCAGGTGTTTCCGGCAGAGAAAGAAAACAGGTCCCTGTGGTTAAGCCACATAGTATACTTGAGTTTATTCACCAATCGGCACTGAACACAAGAAACTCCCCCACCTTATCTGAGCCCCTGTGAAAAAGCTCCAGAACCAGGAGAGTATTTTAACACCCACCACTAGCCTCTGTATTTAATGTCATCCAAAGAAGGTAGCTTAAAAAACCCCAAACCCACAATTCATTTACTTAGCTCTCTGCGACAGTGGCTGCAAAAGCTGGGCTAGGGCAGTGCTGCCAGCAGCTCTCATTATCCAGGAAAAGCTTCCCAGCCTTCCACAGCCCCTTGAGCACATCCCCATTGCTGGACTTGCTCATCCTAACCTGAGTGGAAGTGTCACTACCTGTCTCCCTTCAATCAGGGAGACTGGAAAAATAAAGACTTCTGAAGACTGCTGGAGGAAAAGTAAGCAGCAAGATTAAGTTGAAAAATCTAGTGAGGCAACACATGGTACTCCCACAGGCAGAGTGCAGCCAAGCCCAGTGTGAGTGCAGAAAACAAAGAAAGAATCTTTCCTGGGCCAAAGATTCAGGAGCATGCCTACCACTACACGTTTAACCATACTGTAAGCACTGATGCAAGCCCAGATTTTTTATGCAAAAAATTTCCCCACCTTGTCCTGCAGAAGCCAGTAATAATATTTTTTATTGTTCTTTTTGTGTTTACAAACCCTGAAGAAGGGATCTGTGTGCCCATCAATTTTAATTGGGGTGTTGGCACCTGAACTGAAGATATCACCTCGAACACTCGATCTCCCATTTCTGCCAGTAGTCTCTTCCCTTTCCAGTTCTCCAGGGCTGACCCCATGTGCTGCCTTTGAGTCAGACTGAGACAGCCAAGACCATGGGGAAGCCTGCAGGCACATGATTTGTGACCATAATGTTTCAAAAATACTTGATTTTCCTACTACATGTGCACAGAAGCAGTTTTGTTTTGACACTGCATTTTCCTCACACCTCTCCTCACCCACCATCCAGAAACAGGGTGTTCCTCTGGCTAAAAGCATGGGCACATAAATAAATTTAATTGACAGTGTGACTTTACAGCATGTCATTTATTCCATGGTAACTACCCATGCAAACACACTCCTACTCAGCAAAACATATGGCAAAAAGGTGTAAATGACTTCACACTTCATCAAAGAGCAAGAGCATTCACCCAGAGGTTTGTAACCAAGCAGCATACTCCCAGTAAGCTTACTACTGGTCTAATCCAGTCTAAATTGAGTCCTTTGAGGCAATTAACTCCCTGGCAAAGCTAAAGCTTTCACACATCCTTTAATCAAATTACCTGTCTCTATTTTGGGGTGTCTTATTTCTGTTCTGTGGTATAGGATAAAGAACACCTTAACTCCTTTTTAAATGGTCAGGCTCCCACTGAATAGGATCTATTATCTCCTGTTAAGTGGGAGATAAAAGGACCCAGTAGCCAAATATTTGTTAGTGCAGAACTCAGACTTTCACAGAGCTCTCCAGTGGTTTCATTTATATGATGGTGTTTCTTCTCATCCTAGGTAAGAACCAGCACTTAAAATTCAAAAGAGGACTAAGATTACACTGTCTTGGCTCTTATCCTGAGCCAAGAGTTTTATCTTCAGACTTGGAGATGTACACTTGCAATTGATCAGGCTAAGTCAGAAACTTCCAGGTCCCTTTAATTTATGTCAAACAGATGATTTTTCATCACCTTGAACCCAGTGGCATCTCACCACCTTCCCAATGGCATTTATCTATGACGGAGGGGTGACAAATGCTGAGGATGCCAACGACAAACTTTTCAGTGAAATTTTTGTTCTGAAATCATCATCCAGGAAATACTCCAGGAGAAGTTTAATGTAAGGACTAGTGAATGTTAGAGCGGGAGAATACAACCAGCAGTAAGAGGACATGCTGGAGACTACAGAACAGGGAAGGTGTTCAGTAGCCAGAGTCATGTGACTGCTGTTAGTAACTTATAGCATAGATAAGAAAGATGCCAAAATTATTATAACTTATAAGTGCATACTAGGGGTACTTATAAAAACCATTCTACATCTTAACAACAGGTCAGCACAGCAAGCTACAGATGCACACAGTAAGGGAGAAGGAAGTTCATCTGCTATCAAAGGAGGGACTCTGCATCTGAGAGCTGCCCCTCCTTCTCTCATTATAGCCTTCTGATAAAGGCATAGAAGCACACCCTAATCTCACCAAAGATTTTACATAGCAAACATTGTCCGGCACACAGACAGCAGAGGCCTCCCTATTCACTGCAGTTTCTTATGTGTGTGGACCTCAGAGGACAAGACCTAGTCCTTCCTAAATCTAGGTCTTGTCCTCCTTTTCTCCTCCATGAAGGGCATAAGGACACCAGATGCAAGACTTCGGCTCCTCCACGAAGGTACTGTGGACTAAATTATTTCTTGAACTGTAGGTATCATGCCCACTGCAGCAGTTTCAGCTGTCCTCCCCCAGAACTTCAAGTAAAATTACCAAGTGCTTAGCCAGGTAAAAGGAATAGCATTTCATTTTGATAATTCAGCTGGCATACTCTTCTGTAATGAGACCACATCAAAAAGTGAAACTGCAGTCTCATGCGGTTGTTTGCAGAGTAGATGAGTCAGAGCCTCTCTCTTTCCATGCTACAGCTCACTAAACCTGTGCTGAGTTTAATAATTTCCATTCCCTTTGGGACAGAGGGACATACTGAAGCTGGGTGATTACCCAAACACTCTGCACCACATAGTGAAAGATTTTAAAGCCTTAACCTTAACGAGTAATTGATGAACAATTCTTCATTTAAATGGTTAGACTTAAAAACACATCTGCTTTGGCAGAAAAACATCATGGCTAAAAATCCAAGAGCTGGCAAATTTCACTGTTAATTCTGTGCTAAAATGAACTCTGCATTTCTCTCTGGATGTAATTCCAGCTGCAAAATTAACAGGGATCGTTCTATGAGGGAAGATAGCTAAAGAGGGAGGGCTCTACCTATTGCATTCGCATCAGACTGTGCCTTCACACTGCACATCCCTCACACCCCATCCCTGTCTCCATAAATCCTAAATCTGACATCAAGTCATCACAACTAACTTTATACCCTATGTGACAGGAAAGCTCTGAAGTGGCTGCTGTGAGATTAAATGCCTCAAATCTACAGGGCAGAACATCCCTGTCATGATCTTGATGCAGAAGTTGAACTCCAAAGATTTATGCCCATATACATATCTTTGTCTCTAATTCCTCTGAGTTTGTACTAGTTTGAAAACAAACCAGTGGGTGATCACAAGTCAGAATTATAATTTAATAGGAAAATTAAAATAAAAATAAATGCAATAGTACAAGAACACTGACAGAGTCAGGATACAACCTGACACCCTCTTAGTCAGGGTAGTGTTAGCAGTCCAGATGAAGTGGTTCTCTTGAAGCAGTGATCCTGTAGAAGGGTCTGGTCTTCACCTGACGGTCCAGTGAAGCTCTTGTCCTCCGGGAATCCAGTAGGTAGAGCTACTTATGCTCTTCCAAACCCCAGATTATATCCACGTTTGAATGCTTGGCTCCTCCCCCCTGGGCGCGGCATCTCACAATGGGATGATGTAATTCTGAGTCATGTGGTGGGTCCTTGATAGCCCATTAAACAGAGATAGCCCCGGGAGAGAGTCATCAGGGATGAGTCATGGTAGGAGATAATAAACACTGCCCCACCTGCTTCAACAGCTGGTGAAGATGATAATAGAATACATACTTTTGGTCACATCTTACATCGTAACCTAGGACAAGTTTTACTTGATCCTACATCAAATATAGATGATCATACATGCTGCTCTCTTGCACAGTCATTCCTGGCAGTTTATAGTTCTGCCTCTGGTGGGGAAAAAAATCCCCTTAAAGTGCAATTAACTTCAGAAAGACAAATTATTACTGTGACAAGTGCCTCCGTCATGCATGCATGATGGCATTGTAACATAAAATAAGGTGTAAATTCAAGCAGAAATCTGTTATATGTCTGTTCACAGTTTCAATAGCACTGTCTCAATCATGTATTATGTCGCAGAATAAGGTGTTTGGAAAGATTTTTCCCTAGGGATCAGACTAAGCACAAAAATAAGGTGATCATTCTATTCACCTCAATTCCTAGGAAAACAAGGCTTATGAGATTGCCTTCTGCTTGTTTTCTCTCCAATAACCTGTTCATATGTTGGCAAATTTCAATTAAATTCAATGGAGGAAAAAAAAACCTCAGAGATACTCAAGTCTTAAAAATGTCTTGGAAATGTGAAAAAGCTATGACCTGAGTTGGACTCATCCACCTTTGAGACACAGATCCCTGGGAAACACAGCTCATTCTGCTGCAACATAGAGGCACCACAGCAGCAGTAGCTGTGTCAGGACTCACTATATCCATGTCAGAAAAGGCAGGGAGGGTCCCAGAAGCTGTGCTGTGGTCTGTGCACAGTGTCTGTAGACAAGGGTGGAATGAATCTCCCCACCTTCAGATGTCACAGTATGGACACCTATGGCTGAACAAGTTGTTTAGACTCCTCTTGCAGCTGAGACTGAGCAGCACGTTTTTCTGGGGCATGGTTCACTTTACCAATGTCTGGAATGGACCAAAGGAATCGCATGTCAGAAGCACCTATTTATCTCTGCTACGCTTCTGGGTTTGCTTTTTGGGAGAGTGGGTGGGAGGCAGAAGCAGACTCCTGCCCACACTGTTGCACATCTGCAAACGGCTGGCGCTGATAGAGCCCATGAGAACACTTGTGCAAGCAGAGGATAGAACACAGCCCACGACCACGTTGCCTACAGCTGTTGATTGCTAATCCTACGTTTCTTCAATTCTGCAAATGCTTCTTTCCTGATAATACTTCTGCAGTGCTACTCAGATGGGCACATGGATCTGAAACACGCTGAAATACCGCCTGTTGGGCCAACAGCTCTGCTCTAAGCTATACTCAGAGTAATGTTGCGCCAAAAGCAAACCCTGCAAAAATCCATTGGTATGTAGAGCTCATATTCCAAGGGGACCCTCTGCCACCACAAGTCACTTGGTCACTCTAACATCTGCAGGACTTCATAGGAGAGTGCCAGTCCCACAGCACATGTTCTGAAGGCTTGCTTTCTGTGTCACTTTATCTTAGGCACAAGGTGATTTTTACTCCGATGACTCAGCTGGCAAATGAGACCGTTGCATGCTTGGCAGGCTGCTCCTCCGCAAACCCGGGCAGCAAACCCATACCTCCAGTCCCAGCAGAGTGAAAAGCTTCTAAGTAAGATGCAAAACTTGCTTTGGGTGAGGTTGTATCTTGGAAACCTTTTCTTTAGCAACCCAAGGCCACTAAGCCTTGGGTTTTCCTACCAGTTCCATAATGTTTGTATTAAATAAGCAGCTCCAAAGCACCAAGGAAAATATCAGCAATTTCATGGCCACAAACACAACTGCACCCTGGCTGCTGCCACTTGGTGTCACTGGTCATAGTTCTGGTGCCTGCCCACACCCCAGGGCATTCACAGATGTTCTTCTGTCCTCTCTCCACAGCCCTCCTGATCCAGCACCACCGAAACAGCCACCCCACATGCTCCTGAGCTCAGACTTCTTGTGGGCACAGGTCCAAGCTCCTGGCCCTGGGCAGAGCTGTACAGGCCAAAGGGCAGCTTCCCCATCCCCTGTGCCACAGTCCCCCGAGCCAAGGCCACGTGCCCTGAGCCCTAGACAAGGTTTGGGAGAGTAGCAGGTGGGGAGGTGAGCATAGGGCCATGCATGAGTGTCTCAGCCTGCTGCAGTGCAGGTACAAAGCAAATTTGCTTTTTTAAGGGAGCATATTAAACTTTGCCTTTAACTCTGCCTGGGATTGCTGGGTTGGGGGTGGCCTTAGATGTCCTTCTGCACTCTCAGACTGCAGACTCACCTCACTGGAGAGTCCTTCAAATTGACCAGCAAATGCAGGTCATTCCTCATGTTGCCCTTTTTTTTTCAATGAATTCCTAGTTGGGATATCACATTGGCCTTCTCCGAGCAGGAACATCAGAATAAATTGTTCAAATACCTTCTTGTGCTGCAAACCACACCATGAACAGCTTTTGAAAACAGGAGTGCAGGGCTGAGGAAAAGATCCCTTCAGCCACATGGTCTCTTCTCCACTTTCTCCAGTTCTCAGTAACTTTTTTCACTTCTTAACAGCCTCAGCTATTTCCTTTCACTATGCTTTAGCTCCTACCATTCTGTTTACAGCAGCCCACCTCTCTCTCTCCTCTCCTTCCCCCTCCTACCTTCTTTGAAGACCTTCTTGAGAGCAAACCACATCCTTACATTCTTCTCATTGTTAGAGCCTCCACCACTGCTGCTGTTATGGTTCTTCACTACTTTTTGATAAAGTGGTCTTGGCACAGCTATGAATCTACGTGCTCTTCAGATGTTCCCATCTGCAGGTGTGCAGACTATCCCAGCAAGCTTATTTTACATATGTTTGAACTAAGTTCCCCTTAATTACACCACATACACCTCAAAGCTCTAAATTATGCCTTGCAATAAGTGCAAGCTGTCCATGAATTTGAAACTCAGTGCAGGTTTGTGGTCCAGTAAAAACAGTTTGCTGAACAAACTGCCGGACACTTCAGTGAAAGATAAAATGATTATTCCTGCTTGCTCCATTTACTCTGGGCTTCATTTTGTGGCCATTGATGCTGTCATTGTTGGATCATCCAGGGATTGACTCAGACTTGAGCTCCCTGAAGCACAGGTACATGACTGAATTCTCATTACACCACCAGCAGCATTTGCGCTTTCCTACAAAGGGCACGGAGAAGTGATCACAAAATCCATCCTGTGTCAGCTTATGCAGACTGCATCATCTCTATCCTTCAGCTTGATGATATTTTTCATTCTGTGACCCTAACCCTCTTTGCACTGTAGAAATGTCTGTGTTCGTATTTGTCTTAAGGGAATAGCCTTGCTATGTCCAAGCAGCACCTCCGACAGATTAAATTGGTTTTGCAATTTGATCAATATTTGCTACATTGAGAGGGAGCTTTCTCATTGACCTGGAGCACACTGGAGGCACAAGATGCAGGCCTGCTTCTTAGTGAACTGTTTCACACACGCATTCAGCCTGTGAAGGGAAAATGTTTTTGCAAGGATTGTACTGCACATGTTGGAAGATAACAGCGGAAGCCTCTGGACTGAAGTAGATGGGAATCTGCTGTGCTAAACTGCCCAGAGAGGGAGCAAGAAGAAAGGCATATTGCTCTTTTGACATTGTATTGCTAATGGGTTCAAACCCAAGAATGTTGTCACCACATCAGGAGGAGACACTTCAAGCCTGTAGGTCTTGTCCCAGACAATCTTCAGTAGTTGAATGCAGAGTAATTCTCAAGGGAGTTTTGCTCTCCAAGCATTTGGCATGGTCAGTGGGAAGCATGGTACTACAGGCTGGCTCCCTAGGCTAAGCTCCGTTCCTCATGGAGAAGCAGAAATATGACTGCATTGTCCAACACAATGGATGCTTTACACCTCCAGCTGGTGTGATGAGGCACATGACAACTGTACTTTCCACATCTCCTGCCTCTTAGTTGAGTACAAATAGGTCTGGCACCAGTCCCGTGCCCTGATCCTCAATCCACAGAGAAAAATGGAGCTCCTGCACTACTCTCCATAAGTGACAATCCTATCTACCTAGCTGATGTTTTGAAGCTGTTACCAGATCCCTTCAGTTACACAGCCAGTGAACAAGAAGTGGTGACAGAAAACCTATTTATGCAGACTTCAGTCTGACCCTGCTGGATTCTGATTCTGTCTCCTGTTTTCCCTCTGTCCTGCACAGTATCTGTGAGGTCAAGGATGAGCAGACTTCAGTCCACCACAGTCACTGCCTGATCCAGCTGTGGCTTCTTCACTCACACCCCAATGGGAGCACCAAACCATAAGATGCTTGCAGGGATGCAAAGTTCCCCACAGCTGCTTGCTGTCATGTAAAGCTGTGCACACACTGGAAGCACACAATGAACTTGTCATTCTTTTACTTCAATTTTTTTTTTTTGCACCTCTTTTTTGTGATTGCTGTATTATCCTGGCAAGCCTATCTTGAAAATTTTGGTGCTTCAGCCACACTCAGTGTCTTGCAGCCCAGTCCCAAAGCCCATTGTGCCCTGTTAAAGGTCAAAGTGGGACCTGTTACTGAGGTGAATCCATCTCTTAGTGCCATATCAATAGAGGCACAAGCTTCCTGCTTCAGGGACTAGTGGCTTTAGCTCAGGCACGTCTGCCCACATGGGCCACAGATGTCCCTCGAAGGCCTGTATTCTATACCCCTCATCCTCAGCCCAGCCAAGGCAGGGAATGGTAAGTGTTAGGCAGTCTTGCTGTCAGATATGGTCCTGCCACAGCCCCTGGGATGTCCACAGGGCCTTGTAGACCCATTGCTGCCACCTTGGATATTGACACAGCTCCTCTGTTTTGTTTTGGAAGTAGCTTGGCTTTCTCAGGCTGCTGCTTCTGGGAGACATTTCCAGCAAAATGGCTGATTCATCACCTCCTTCCCTTTTGGGCTTCAGAGAAAGTGTGGCTCATTTCTCTGTAACCTGTGCCTGCAAGGGCAACACCAGCACAGCGTCGTGCTTCAGAGTCTCACTGTCCATATTTCCCACCAGAAAATCACAGCGTCATCTTCACAGAGCGCTAGCAGCTCTGGGACCCCCTGGTCCAGTCAAAGACTTTTATTGCCCTATCTTCTTATGCACCTGCAAGTCCTCAGAGGCCCTGACATAACTTTTTTTCCACAGCCCAGGGATTTTTTCAGGGGTTACTTTAGCACTACAGTTGCTTACGTACCTCTGCACTGTACAGAAATGAATGTAATTTCCATTCACATTCGTGCTGACTCAGCCCATCTCCTGCTGCAGCTTTGTTCACTGCTCTTGTGAAGAGCACCTCTGAGCTCCCAGGCTTTTGCCTTCTCCTCTTCCCATGCCAGATGTCTTCTCTCAGTGCTTGCAGACTCCAATGACATGATGTGGTTCACTGCTACTTCTGTATTTCACTCATCATGCCTGGCACTCCCATAGCTTCTCGTGTTTGTCATGGTACATGCAGCTCGACAGACTGATTTTGTGAAGTTAAAGGCAGGGTTTTTTCATGCCACTCCGCCTCAGCTTTCAGTTTTCCCATTGTTTTGATTCTTCTGTCATAGGCACCATACCAGAGCACTACCTTGCACACATCTAAGATTCTATGCTTGGTGAATGCCCTGTTAATTCTGGATTGTTCAATAGCATCCCTGAGTGATTTGTCCCAGATCCCAATCAGGACTTAGTCTTTTAACCCATTTAATCAACCCCTTCTGGCTTGGATCTTTCCTAAACTCATCCCTTTTGCTATTTGTATAGCAAATGCTATACATATGCTGTTTGTGCTCTCAGCTCAAAGCCATTTCACTCATGTATTTAATATATAATGTAGTGATATTCTTCCAGTCTCTTCTGTGCAGTTTCACAAAGACTGAACTCCACCAGCATTGGCTGTCACTTATTGCAAGGATCAACTGCACTAGAACTAGCTATTCTTTGTGGGGTATGGCTGGGAAGTTGCAATTTTTGCTAGGCAACTCATGGGATTTCTTTCACCTGTAAACTAAAAGTCAAATTGTGACATATCTATAGTGGGAGTCAAAAGCACGTGTCAGCTATGGAAGAGGGAAATATATTCAATAAAGATGCCTCATTTTCTTTAAGTGTCTCTGGATATTCAGGGAAAAATAACAAAGATATATCCCTGCACAATAGAGAGCCAAAAACTTGAGAATGCTCCAAATCAAGGGCAGTGCATCGGTTTTCTTGGCAGCCAGGTGGAAAGTTGTGGAAGACACGGAGCAGAGTCAGATGCTCCTCTCCTTGAGTTAATCTCCTTAAGTTGTGTCTTGTACCACATTGTGAGCCTGAGACTCTATATGAGTACCCTTGACTGCTCCCTCTGCAGAAAAAAAATCTTTACCATCACAAAGGGCTGTAAGAATGTTCCTGTTGCACACACTGAGATCAATCCAGCCCAGAGTCCAGTCACTACAGGGAATGGAAGAGCATGCTCCAAAAAGAGGGATAGGAATAACCATGGAGAGACGTTCTCTCTACTTTACCTTCCCAGCATTCAGCACAACTCTCTCAGGAAGAATTGGATTTCTAAACATATCACTGATGAATGAGATGCTAGCTCATCCCATACCAATGTTCTGTAAAATTAAAGAGGGCATTATGTTAATTACAAGCTGTTAAAGTAGTAAAGCAATTAATTCTTCGTTATATCTTGTCCCTTCTCTTTCTGTCCCTTATGCTTACCTACTCCCTGTGGCTTCAGTGAATTGAAATGCTGGAAAGCCCTAGTCCCATAATGTGCATTACAGACCCATTCAGAGCAAACTCTGCAGGTCAAACCTGTCAGCAGCAATATCTGACAGGCCTGAAAAATGCAAAAGTACCCACCAGCACCAAGATCTTTCATGACCGATCTGAAAGTACTTTAAAAAAAGGTCAGTGCCATGTGTCCATCTCATGTGGGGGACCACTATAGCCGTGGCTTGCCCGGTGTCACCCAGCTGCTGAAGTGGGGCCAGGGACACCCAGTGTGTCTGTGCAGTAGCATTTCATGCTTGCAGTTCATTCTCCTGCCATCCACCAGACAGCCACGGGGAGCAGGCTCAGGCAAAGTGAACTCATTCGGGTCAAACTGACCCTAAACTGGTCGGTCACACCACCAGTCAGTTTGGAGTTGTGTATCTAAAAGTTGATTGTGCAGGCTTACACAGGCTTGACCCAGAGCCTGGTTAAACTTAAAAGCTCCCCACTGACCTGACTGAGCTTTGGCTAAGCTCTGCCCAATGGGGGAGGGACTGAACAGCAAAGTTCATTGTCTAAGCCAAAGTCCTAATTATAAGCCAAGGCTGCAGCTCTCGTTTAGTTGGTCAATAATCCTATGGTGGATCAGATATCAGCACTAATTTCACATACAAGATAATAATTTAAAATACCTGTATACATTTTAATGTCCAAGATTCATAAGAAGTTCTAAATTAGTCTCTTGTGGAATCCTGTGACCTTTAATGCTTCCTCAGATATATGCTGTGTTGAACACTGCATTACTGGCCTTTAAGCAGCAGATCTGGTGTCACAGTGACAGATAAATGGAAGTGATAAGGTAATAGCCAGAAAGACACTAAGCACTTTATATATTAAACAAACTGAGTTTTCTAAGAAAGAGAAAATTCAGCAGTGCTTATGTGTTACAAGAGGTTTGGCACATAAGACACATCTCCCTCCAGCTGCTTCTACTTAACTCATCTGCCAGGCTGAGAAGTATCAGCCTTGGGTATCTCCTCTCACACCCTGAGACTGGCTGTGCAGCTTCGGCCACCGCTGCCCTGACTATGACTAGCAGACAACCAGCAGACACAGCCACATCCTGGGCAGCTGACATTTGCAAGGGATCTTGGTTTTCAAAGCAAAGCCATCTCTTTTGAAAGTCTCACCCTTCTGTGGTACCTGAACAGCAATGGAGCATTTTGGGAAGGCAGCCAAGGGGGTGAGGGGAGATGCCCAGGTCTTGGTATGAGAGTTGTCCCAGATGAGCTTGCATCCTCTGAGGCACAGTCCGGAGCTGCTGGGGTGCCTGTGGGAGCCCGTGCCCACTGGAGACTTCTCAGAAACATTGCGGACGCGGGCGAGAGAGCACCTCACACCAAGTGAAGACGCCAATCGTCGTTTCCTTCCTCTTTTCCAGAGACAGAAACAACCACCACCACACAGAGGCCCCTGCCCTGCTGCTCCGCCCCTGAATGAATCATAGCCAGGGTGAGAGGAGTAACGACAGAAACCCCGCTGCCAGCCTTGTGTAGGGCACTTGTGAAAGACCTGAGACAGACATGTCACTCGTTCCCTTCCTAACCAGAAAGGCAGCAATAGCTATTATTTTGTTTGCTAATAACTGACTCAGCTCATGCAAGGCTGGAGGCCAGCTCCCCACACTCAGGAAGGCATGAGCCACAGGGTTCAGCTCAGTGCTTTGAGACATCCCCCTTCCTCCCCCCTCCAAAATGCAGCAGCGGGAGCCCAGCTACCAGTACAACAGTGGCTGCAGAAACCAGGCCTCGGCAATGACTTGGACATTGACACCGATTTTAGAAATGGCACACAAAATAAACGTGTTACTGCAAGGCCACCTGCAAGTGACACAAGTCTGACTGAGGCAGGGCCAGCGCTGCTTGCAGAGCAAGGCAATTGCCTATGATGCAGGTAAGAGGAGTCCCGAGGAGCATCTCTTCTGTCCTGCTGAAAACACAGGGCAGCTTCGTGGTGATGCTCTTCTGCCTTACGAGTGACACGGACCCCACTGACACGCAGCAGCTGCAGTGTCACATCGCAATGGAGCGAGAGGTCCAAGCCAGTGGAAAGGCCACGACAGCTGTAGTTAAGCAGCTATATAATATAAACACCTACATATACACAGAAGTTGTTTTCTCCCTGAATTTTATTTTCAATAGCTGGCTGCTCAGAGCACAACGGGAAGGGCGTACAGGTCAGCTGGGATAGGTCAGGATGTTTTGCTCTTACCATTGTGAAGGAAATCTCTGAGACATAAAATATGTTTCCTCACATCCAGAGACAAAAATTCATTACTGTCGTTTCAGAGCAAGGGAGTTCAGCTAACCCAGTTGTGGTCATATATGGCTTGTTTAAGAGGCTGAACTGACTTTTAATTAAGTTAATTAAGTTAAGGTAGTTAACTTGCTCACAAAGGCAAGACCAGACAAGCGTTCTGATGTTCTGAAATGAAGCTTTTTATTCCTTTTATATTAGCCTGAGCTGTTTGCAACCGAAGCACTATGAGAAAGTGCTAAAAAGACAGGGATTGCCCCATTTATTAGAAATTATTCTAATGGCCGTATTCACTCAAATGCCATAGTAACATAAGAAAGGCTAAGATGTCAAGAGTGCTGACATTTCTTTTTCCTTCGTGTCTGATCCCTCTGGTGACTTCTTTCATAATGGTGCCATATGTAGAGTCCCTTAAACACATTTTCTTTATTAACACAAGCATCAGCTAGTTTGTGTTCATAGACTTTAGTAATTGCAGAGTACCCACAAAAATTGGACAAAAATTTGCAAGCTGTTAATTGCAAATATCAGGCAAAACAATATCAATTATATCTAGCAAGCTTGAGTAATTTTTCATGTGAAAAATTAGAGGGGCAAGAGTGATGATTTGGAACATATTTTTACTATTTACTTGTAGAAAGTATTTATATTGTATGCTGCATATCAAGTAAGTTTAAAAGCCTGGGAAATCTGTATTTTAAATAACCTTTTTAAAAAAAACCCTCTTAAACTATTTTAATAGCAACCAAATATGATTAGCAACAGAATAAGAAACTGAAAGGGATCAGTTTGAGAAGACAGAAGGAGAATATTCGAGCAAGGTCTCTTCCCTCAGCTGAAAGCTTGCCCCAACTGAGGCAAGGCTGCACACTTTTTAGTTTTGTTGTTTTTCAGAGCAAAAGAAGTTGAAACTTCACATGTGTCATTTTAATGTATTTTAAATGCCAGAGCCAGGTTTTAACCTCTAAACAGTACCCAGGGACCCTGTTACCCAAGTAAACACAAGCAAAACCACCCTGGAAGGATTTCACAGGAGACCTCGGCAGTCCCTTATGTTCCCACCACAGACAGCAGAGCTGCAGTCGTGCAAGCCGCAAACCCCAATAAACCATTTGGCCAAGTCTTCATCTGAGTTCTGGTGTGTCTAGATTTCAACCTCTGTATTGGAGTTGCCACACTTTTTGAGCACATCAGTTCTATAGCTGAGGAAAAACTGCATAATTACAGACACTAAAATACATGTGCTTCACAGTTTGTTCCCAGTGAAAAGTGCCTTTTAGCTTTGAGAGTCTGAAAATAACCAGGCTGTGAAAATTTGAACAGTTTTTTTCACAGAGCACCAAACTAAAATCCCCATTACTTTATACTCTTTCCAAATTGATTTTAAAAATCAGCTGGCTTTCAGTGGCCTCACACCTTGCACTGGCTCTAGAATGCACAATCAAGAGTATATCAAGCCATCCCTAAATTTCATGTGTGTCCTGTATCATCAGTTCAGGCATCTCAAGGAAGCCTATCCACTTGGCTTCACTGAATTGCAGCAGACATCAATTTCTTCATTTTGTAACACACCGTAACAAGCTTTGGGAAGCTAAGACAGATGAGATGAGATTTTCAGTTACAGTGTGATTCTGGAGTGCATCTTTATCTGGCTTCATCTGTGATAACAATTCTGTGGAGCCTTTTGGTGCCTGAATGTGGCACTTTGTGGCAGATACCACAACACAGCATTCTCATCTGGCGATTACTGCTCTTCAGCACATAAAAACATCAGCATGAACTGTTGTAAATAAACTTTAACCCACTGAGGAAACAAAAAAGACAATTGAATAGAGCATTCTGGAAAAAAATATGTCTTATAAATAGTTGAAACCAGGTATTAAATCCATTAGTGGAGTGGGGAACATAACAAAAATATCCCCAGTTGTAACAGATTTGAAAATTCATAACATGATGTTTTGCATGCAATCTTTAATGTTCAAACAGTAACAATGGCTACTTTTAAATAGGGTCACAAAACTCAAAACTTCCAGAGGAGAGGCATTGCAAGAGTTGACATGTAAAAGCATATTTCTCCCAAAAGCCAAAAGATTTTTAACCGAGGACCGCAAGTACCTGGCCACTTGAGTAACCCTACACAAGTACAATGCCATTCAGATTCTTTTACAAATATGTCAGTTTTAGTGTTTCACGAACAAATCAACACTTGAGGAGAAAGAGAAGTAGGAAAAAGAAGAATCCAGGAAAGACAGCTGGTGACAGAAGTCCTTGTCTCGTGTGCTCAGGTGCAGAAGTTTGTAAAGATTTAAGGCTGATATAAAAACCTCATATGACACCAGGATATTTTTATGATCAGAAGCCTCCCTTACAATCAGGTAGATGAGTGATAAATATTCAACAGTCTAGAAGCTGGTGGAACAATCACAACACCAGGTGTTCTGTGCCCCACTGGTATTCAAGGTGCCCACAATGTAAATACTTGCTCACCTACATCACAGGTGAGATAATCCTGTTGTGCTATGTGCAATCTTTTATGGCACCATGCTAGAAGCCCCTCAAAGGTTAGTTACGAGCTAGCTGAAGGACAGAGAAAGGGACAAAGAAAATCTTGCTGCACTAAGAAATTCTCTTGGGATGAGACAGATCTGCAAAACCTGAGAGAGGGTGCAGGACAGAGGGGACAGATAATCTGAAGAGGAGGGAACCACCGCAATTCACAAGGAACGTACGGCATTGTGTCTTGAGCCCACTTCATCTTCTAGCAGAGTTCTCTTACACACCTGAAGTTTTTAGCCTGCCTTTCTGTGCAGGAGGGTAACTTGGCCCCAGTACATAAATCAGGATTTGACTCTTAGACTTGACAGGCTCCCCAGGATGTAAAGCCTGTTTCAGTCTTACTTGGATACAACCTAGGCAGTTACATTTAGCATGCAAACTCAAAAAAAAAAGGCATTTAGCCATTCTAAAGACACCCATTCAACCTTGCTCTGTACACAATCTTTTACTAATGTAGGTGACTGGTTTCACTAAAACCACTGCTTCAAAAAAAAAGTGGACTAAAAATATGTGAGAATTTAAGTGCTCATGAAAAAGTACCTTCCATCTCTGGAGACTGAAATCTTTTGCCTCCAGAATTACATCAGGGACAACAGAGGTGATGGTAGCACAGATTCATTCCTGCCAGCACAGCCATATGTCTAAACCAACCCTGTCTGCAAACCCTGCTGAGGTTGTAACCCAGTGAATTCTAGAAAGAATCAGATTAGTTTCCCATCTTTGACCATGTTGCTGAGGAACAATACTAAGGTAACAAATCTCACAAAACTGCAGGACAGCTGTCAAATGTCACTGAGTTTTGATCACTCCTATGCTGGACATACTGATGGCTGTTATGCAATGACTGAGGCATGTCTAAGAAGTCCTAGGCTTGCCTGCAGGCCATTTATTACATGGAAAGGACAATTTGTTTCTGTAGTTAGCTAAAGGGAGAACCTCTAAAATATTAAAACAAACTTTCGGGATTTTACAACAATATATACAAAAGTCCTCTAAATAAAACACACATTGGTCAGGTTTTATATACTAAGTTCTTAAGAAAAAAAAAATCCACAGGGGCAGAGGTGGGGGTTGATCCAGGCAGAAGTTTGTCATTGAATAAATGCAGATGCAGACAAACCAACAACTGAGGAACATTGACAGAAACAAAACCAAAATCAGTACAGCTGTTATGTGCAGATCTCCAGGCTAGGCCTGCTCCAGTCCAGGCTAGCAAAGTCTCAACACAGGCTTGTGAATAAGGGTATGCACCTTTCATTTTTCAAGATAGCGCCCATGTGTTTTGGAGGGGAGAGGATCAGATAAAGCGCACATCTGTCTCACAAGAGGCACCTGCACTGTGGTCCTGCCAGGAGTCCTCCTTTGATTCACCTCTCATTCGCTCTGCTGCAGTATCTTTGTGAGAAAACAGAAAGAACAAATGTGAGCAAAACCACTGCTGACAGTCCTCAAAAGATCTTGCATTCATTAATGGAGAAGAGCTTCCGCCTGTTCTGCCTTTTGGCTTGATTGACTGCTGTCCGCACAGCATATTCAAAGACCTGCTGCACGCCCCTGTTGCTGAGGGCAGAGCACTCCAAATAGCCTTTGGCTCGCACGTCCTGGGCGAGCCGCTTTCCATCTATCGGGCTGATGCAGGAGGAACGGTAGGGACCCATGTCACGCTGGTCAGTCTGAGTGGCCACCACCAAGACAGGGATGCGGGGCAAATGGCTGCGGATCTCGCTGATCCATTTGTTCCTCAGGTTCAGAAAGGAATTGTAGTTTGCTACCGAGTAGCACATTAATACCACATCTGCCTGTTGGTAGGAAAGGGGGCGAATGCCTTTAAAGGCATCACTGCCAGATGTGTCCCAAAGACCTAAGCTGATCTGTACACCATCCATGAAGACATCCACTCCGGTATTTTCATATACGGTGGGTCTGTAGTCATCTGGAAAAGTCTCAGAGGTGAAACGTACTAAGAGAGATGTTTTGCCAACTGCAGAGTCTCCCACCAGAACACACTTGATTGAATCCAGCATTTTATTAACGTCCAAGGCCAAGAACACTGTCTCTGTGCAGCAGGAGTGGGATGGAGAGATGCAGCAGTCTTAGAGGCCTTCTATATAACTTCCATTTAGTAAGAAAACCATCCAAATCTCGTTATTTCTTATGATTTGATTCTGTCACTTGAGACTAAAATTCCGTTTTCTCCCACATGACTCTGGGTTTTAAATCTTCAGTGAGTCAAATGATGTTTCTGGAAGAGTAAAAATAAAATGTAACATTTATAACCCACAGAGAACAAACCATTCCTCATCAAGATAAAGATGCCTGGACACATCTTTGGACAGCCATGGCAAATATCCCTTACTGAGGATGATGAACTTTGCCATTTCCTCCCAGCTGGCTGCGTTTCCAACAGCCATTCACGTAAATAACCTTCTTGCTGCTCCACAGGGGCTAACAGTCTTATCACCATTGCCATTTTCCACTGACACAAACTATTTTTTCCCTCCAATTGTCTAAAGACTACTAAAATTAATTTACCTTTGGCATAACTGCTACTAATACGCTATGAGATATTCCCTGCCTCTGACTTTCTCCAAGACTGACAGAATCCTGAATCCTTAAATGAACAGTTCAGATTCCCTTGAAAATATATCCATGCTCCCTAGAGGTACTCAAGACAAAAAAAGCTCTTTGCTAACCAATTAGTGGTTTTGCTAACCACTCCTATATGGAACAGTAACACAGAACCTCTTGTGACAACGAGGAAGCAAAGACTTCAGGTGTGAATCTCAAGTCACATGAACCTGAACAATTTTCAAAAGCAATGAAGGATTCACAGCAAAAATACCCAAAAAGAGTATAATTTTTTCCTTACAAATTGCTTTCAACAATCAAGAAGCACAAGCCAAAGCAAGCCCCACTACCGATGCTTGCCCCAGTCAAAATTTCATTTGAAGGGGATATAACTGTCCTGGCATTTACTCTCTCATAAAACTGAACTAAGAGTACTCTTCACACTATGTAATTGCTTTTGAGCTCCTGCCAGCATTCAGTCAAATTTTCCTATTTTGAAAGCATTTGTTTCTTCCCCACTAGCTGTGTGCAAGATTCACTGCTCACACAGGGTGACACACAAGATGCTCAGAAAATCACTAACGGCAAAACTGAAGACAAATTAGTTCTGATGAACAAGAGTAATTAAAAAAAAGTATCACTGCATAATTTCGAAATGCCATGTGTTTGTTACATAAATAATATATTTCTGTTTCCTTCATATACATAGAGAGACATCACAGCTGAAGGCTATTTGCACAGAAATGAATGATGGCCACAAAGGGCATATACTATATTTCACTGTAACGCTCTCCACTTTCAGTACCCTAACACACCACAAACCCCCCACCCCGGTTATTTCCAGTACACTCCAAGCTTTGGCTTACTCCACAAAGGGGGAAAAACAAAGGAAAAGTGCTAGATGCGCTTAGAGAGAACATTTTACAGGCACTGACAAGTGCTATTTGCCCTGCTTTCATTTTGTAGTGCAGCCGTGCCCTACCTCCTCTTGTGCTGCTGGCACACCTGCGTCTCTCCCACCAGCTGCCCCGGCTGAAGGAAGATGTGTGGCTGGAGCACGCTGCTTTATAGAGGTGGCACCGAGTCTGCAGGGCCGGCCCTGTGCGTACTTGAGTCACGGTATCTACCGGAGTCATTGCAACAGACGGTTCTTCCTGGCCTGCCAGCAAGACCGCGCTCTCACCGTCGCCGCTCGTTTCTAGGAAGTGGGATGGAGGCTAGGCTGCTTCACAACATTCCTGGCTGCCGGGAAACAAGCTGGTCCGTGAATTTAAGTTTTAGTGGCAGCAGTTGGAAATTGGCTTTTAAAGATTCATTAGGTCTAACTCCACTCTCTTGCTTTCTCTGTTCTCCAAACAAGCTCTCAAAGGAATTAAACAAGACCTTTACAAAACACATCTATGAAAAATTAAAAAAGCATATGTAGGATAAACATTCCAATTACTTATATGAATCATAATCTCTCTTTCAGAGTATTCTACTTCAAAATTGGGTCAGCAATACAGTTTGAAAACACCTCAATTCACCAAAAGACAACAGCGTCCTATTCAGACGAAGTTGCATACTCTCAGGAGAAAGTTTCCACATACCAATATCCTTTTCAGAACAAACATATCTTTGGTGCAAGTAGTCCTTAGTGCCTTCAGGTTCATTATTTTGTGCATATTGGAATGTGGGGGAAAATAAGGATGTCCAAAGCATGACTTTTGCAATTTCATAAATGCCAAAACAGAGAAAGATAAAAAGATTTTTCTGGCACTCAACTTGTTGATTACCCGGTCCAATTATACTGGCTATTTTGAAAGAAAGCATATAAATGATTAAAGACTGAAAGAGATATTAAGGACTAGTGAATATGGCTAGTTGACAGACAATAACAAAAGCTGAAATATTCCATTGTGACAGTGCAGAATTGTTTTCAAAGCAAATTATATTGTTCTACATTCCATCAATGAATAATAAAAAATCCCTGGTATATAACAAGGTCCATATTCTGATCCTGTGGACAAATTGCCCTCAGTGGCCCTGATCTTGCATTTGTTCAAAACCATTCGTGTGTCTCCATATATAAGCAGGACTACACATGTGCATACTGAAGTATTATCTTTAATTAGGCACATAGCTGGTCCTTGTAGCAGTTTCACGGTAAGAGCAGTATTATTGTATTAAAATAATTATGCAAGTTCAGTATTATTGCATTAAAAAAATTATGCAAGTTCACCTCAATGGATGGAAAAAGCTTGATTAAAGATCAACAAAAAGCAGTGTCCTTCAAAGACAGTACTGGGCACTTCCATGCCTCAGTATACAACTAGTTTTATAAATATTTGCAAAAGTCCCTTTCTCTCATATTCTGTCTTGGGCCAACAGTGCAGTGTGCTACACCCATTACAAGACTGCAGAAAACCTTCTGATCACAGATCAGAGATGGAGTCTAAGTTGCTGAGGGATTGTTTTTTTCCTCCAACAATCTGATTTTAAAAAATTTACTGACTTTATTAAGTTCATTTTGTATCTGGAATTCAATATATAAACCTGTATTTTCTTTTATGCTTTTTTTGGTTTATGCTTTCATCGCTCATAAAAACAGAAGATATTATTTGAATAATAAGGTAAGACCTTTTATAAAATCATTTGGTATAAGAATGTATGTCTTGTGTGGTCATGCTGAATAGTGATCTTTAGTAAACTTCAGGTTTTGTTCCCTCTGTCTTTGGAATACAGAACCCTGGCACTAATGTGTGGTTACAGAGACCTCGGACTTCACTGACAATGGGAGCACAAGAAGCCCTACAACAGTCACCCTCTGACCTACACCTCAGCAATCTCATGCAGGTAAAATGCCTCACACTTGACCATGGCTGAATACGATATGGAGAAGGCGAGTGGGGTTGCCAACCCGCAGTGCGATGGGATGGGAAATAGAGCACACCAGCACCGAGCTCTTTGCAGGTAGAGGATTCAAGTGAATATACATCCCATGAAAAACTAATATGGTATTTGCTGGAAGAGTACTACCAACAAAGGAAAGCAGGACTGCTGTATCAAAAAGGGTAAGTTTATCAACTGAACCAAACGGGATTTTCATTTGTGCCAAGAATATCTCTGGCATCTACTATAAGACCATTGTGAGCATGACTCGCTATGGCTAAACATCTCCAGGGGATGGACAGCATCTTATGATAGGGGAAAATAAAAACAGTCAGGAACTTCTAATTTCAAAACCTATCTTAGATATTGATAGTACACCCTCAGGTAGGCTGGAATTTGAATGGAATTAGCTCATACGTAAACAAACCATGCAGGCGAACAACCGGCTTTTTAGATCAGGCAGCCACAAAATGCTTCGGAGAGTTAAAGCAGTTAACATGCTAACTATTATTGCCATTATCCACTCCCTACCTCAACTACATCTCAGCAGAGTTCCTGTTTATATCAGGATAACAGCAGGCTAATTTTCCAGTTTGAGCACTGTGTATACTAGTTCTTGAAGAGACTTGACATGGCGAGGAAATAAAAATATTTATACTAATGGAAAAGGTTGAAAACCACTGGAGAGGCTTCCACTTGCTGTGCAATGCTTGAATGTACATACTGTATTTGCCTACCTACTCTACTCTTTTAAGTTCCACCTCACACAGAGGTGGGGTCTGCAAAACAGTGCCTACAGCTCTTCTCCAGTGTGTTGGTTTTAACCACTCCTCCTTCCAATTGCACCACAGATATACAAGAATCATCCTTGCGTCCCTTAGTTAGAGGCCCTCGAGGAGAGGAAGGAGGCACAAAGACTACCCTCACTGACCAGAAAAGTGTGCAGCTTTACACCTTCACCTCCACGGGCACAGTGGGCATTGCAGGGCATGGACAGGGCCTGAGAACAACTCCTGCAAGCAGAAGGAGAGGGAGGAGAAGGAAGGCTGGCAGGAATCAGGACAGGCCAGAGACGCTGTTGCCTGGTTAGTGACGGCACCCAGAAGATACAGCCCCTGTGACACAGAAACCATGGCTGTTGTGACTCCAGTCAGGACGCTCTGCTAGATCATCAGGTTGTCAAGGTCACACAACCTTGTTTTCAGCTCTGTGGATGAGGGGCACTTACTCCATTCAGACACAAACCTCCAGACTGCTTCCAAAGCACAGGTCTCCTGAAAACTAATCCATCAGCTGCAGTCCGTCTGGAGACTGCAGCCGGTCTGCAAGCAAATGGCCCCTTGCTGCACCCATCATGCATTCATTAAGCTGATTCTCTGACACTTGCATTAGCTGTCTCTTGGTTTTTAACTTCTTTTGAGACAATTTTGATCTATAGCCCTGTCTTGGCAATCAGCCTCCCATCACCTCAGAGAGTGTCAGAGTTTCAGTCCATAGTGGCATTCAGTGGTGGTACCACTGCCATGAAGGAGAACTGGCTCACAGCCTGTACCTTTGCAAGGTGATGCATCTTTTCCCCAAACTACTCCAGCAAAAAATCTCCATTCAACTCATTCACTTCCCAAGCCAGTTACCACAGGGGCCATCTCTATTCCTTGGCCCAAGAGCAAGATGGCAGGTTACTCATTGGCAGAATACTTCAGCTGTCTGATATATTTATAATACTGATGGATTAATTGCCAGATTGTCTTTCAATGTGCTTTTATATTTCAAAGAATTGAAAGGATGCTTAGAAGCTTGGATGAGAGCTTTTATATGGATATTTAATCCTCAAGTACAATCATTTCTGCAATGCCTTTCTAAAGTTAGAAAAGCAAGCAACATCAAAGCCAGGATGTCTTGCCATCTCAAAAACAATCTCCTTCCAGAATTTAAAAAAAATTTGCAGATATAAAATCTTGGAAATTTTTCTTTCACTCCCTTATTCACAAAACTGAAATCCTGTTCCTGTTTTCAAATTTCAGTGTTTTGTTTCGAAAAAAAATATAAAACTGAATTTTGGGTTTAATTTCTAATTTATGAAATTTTGAGAAAATAGAGAACCACTTTCTCAGAAGCCTTTGCAAAAAATCATTTCTGGATCAAGACAACACCTGAAAATACCTCTGTTACTTTCTCTGGCAGTTTTAACAACTGCAAATGAAGAGAAGGATTTATGATCAAATATTCAGTAATCTTGCCAACTTTATTATTAGCAAGAGAACTCATGTTATCAGATTTAAAGGAAATTCCCTCATATTGAGAATGTGAAATCTTGATACAAAACAACAACTAACACAGACCAATGTTATTTCCAAGATAAAATGAGATGTGAAGTCCTAGTAAAGAGATGAAATGTAACATAAATGTGCATGTAACAAAATGTACATATTTACACACATGCTCATACAGTGTACATACACATAAAACTGCTTAATGGGCTATCTTAAATTTAAAAAAAATTCTATTTTCTTGCTTTAGTAATAGTACCTATTATGATATATATATATAAGCAATGGATAATGACACATCTAAATATCTATTCAATTTACTATAGTTGCTGAGAAAAACTAACTCTTATTCTAATTAACCAATTAGACAAAAGAAATATTTATTTTATTTTCAAGAACCCTCTTGCTGTGACTAATCACACCTTGATTCAGCAACTTACAAATTACACATGAGCAGAGATTATTAGAACCACTCCAAAAATTAACAAAAAGCTTGTAAGACTCTCATGTACTGATCTGAGATCCTAAATCTCTAAATAGAACTCAATGAGATCTGGCAATGCTAAGTACCCACTTAAAGATTCAAGCCATTAGTCTGAAGTACTTTTTCTCCATGTTTATGGCATGACCTGGTAAATTACGGACTATGTGGCATTCATGTCATTATGGGGCATTTTCAAAAGGGATCCATTTTCAGTATAAATGCTGCCTCGGATCCATTTTCAGTATAAATGCTGCCTCATCTCCAAATTAAAATTTGGGTAAATCAAGTGTTGGAAAGTAATCCCTTCACAGAGGACCAGGTCATAAACCATTCTCAGTCTGATCCAATATCCTCAAAGTCATCAGAAATGGAGCGGCACGTCATGCCTGAAGTTAGGTAAGCCTAGTGTTTTCCTTCTGCAAGATACTGGATACGCCACCTCTCTTTCCCACCCTTCTCTGAGCTAATTTTTCTCCTCTGCTCTTAAACAGAGAAGAAATTTTTGAGTTTCATTACAGATACAGCCATACATGGAGCAGCTGGTGTGCAAATGTCACACACATGTACGTTCGAGCGCAGAACTTCATCAACCATCTGTCCGTCTGCCTTCCCTCATAGTCACTGTTTCCGCGCACACGCATATTCACATATATATGTATGTACATATATATTCACCACTGATACAGAACTACTTCTAGGTCCAGATAGGGATATGGATACACTTGCAGACGACATGGATAAAGTGCTGGGTGCTGACTGCCGTGCTATCACACGTACCTATGAACAGTTTTCCTACCAGAATGACTTACAGGTCAAAAGCAAATTTTCAGCAAGTCTAACTTCATTGTAGCCAAACTGAAGCCTTGATAATATAAAATACATTACATTTCAGTAATTGACTTCAATCAGACTACTGTGTGTGTAGAATTATTGACATGTGGAAATGTTTGCAACTTTGGGCCTCACATCGCTTCAAATTCTTCATGCCACATCCTCTTTTAACACAGTTCAATTTTCTTAAAGTTTGAGACAAATCAAAAAGGCATCTACAACATTTTTTGGTAGGATTTTTTTTTACAGATTTAACTCTTCAAAATCTCCCAAAAATTTTTTGGCTGTTGAAATACTCTTTGGCTGTTGAAGTATTCTTTTACTTATAACCTTCAACAATGATTCTTTCCAGAAACCCCTATTTCTGCTTGTTCTTTTTTTTACCATCTGCAGACAAGGGCATAATCATCAAGTATCCATTTCTCTTTCATATACAACTAACATTTCTTAGTTTTAAATAATCATTTGTAATTTCTCAGAGAATGATACATTGTTTGCTAGACTGGATGCATAGAAGTATATATGTACATACATAGATACACAAAAACGTTGAAAATATATCAGTGTATATTTAAAATCTAACGACTTCAATAATGAATCATTACATCCACGTACAAAAAAAATTACATCCATATGTACATGCTTGTATGTCCATATACATATATATATATGGGCGCATTGATATTAATTAATTGCAAAAGACATTGCTACAGATTGCTGTAGAAAACAACATATTGTGGGCAAGGTATCTTACCATCATTTGAAAACCTGCATACATCCTTTGTATCAAATGGACGCATTATTGAAATGACCATGGTCTACATACAGGTACACATTTGTATGCACATGGGCAGAGATTACTGCTGTGCTAAATGGGGATTTGCAATCACCTAAATATCTAATTGATAAGAGTTTTACATATAAAAGTACATAGTCACCCATTGTAAACTATTAACTTCTGCTGTGTATGCAGCCATTACATTTATTAGACACATCTTTACAAGTTGTTACAATGATTTGTTGTTAAGGAGATGCAAGGATTTATATTAAATCCCGCACATGTGTAACATCATAAATTGTTAGAATAAACTGGCAACTCCATATGCACACTCGCATTTGCAGGCAAAAGGGCTTCCCCTCTTTCAGAGCCTGTGCCAAGCCCACTGCAGTGGGGAAGGCTGACTTCCGTGTGTTTTGGCTCTAACCTGGGGTAGGACTGCACTCCTCTCCCTTGTTTGCACACTACCTGATCTTCTTGACTGCCTCCCTTAAACACTACGAAGTAATCAACAGTAACAGTATAGCTAAAAGCTAATACATGAATGATACGGGTGATGTAACATCCTCCTCAATGTCAAAAAGTCTTAAAAAAATTGCCCTACCGTTTCCCCATTTTCCTCAATGGACCCCTTGCAAGATCTCCAACATTTCTGTCAGAAGTCTCTTCAGGTTTAACTTTGCTCTGATTTTATAAAAGGCCTAGCACAAAAGAAGGAGATTCTCAAGTCTAGATCTTCTCTCCCTAGTATCAGCAGGAGAAGGACGTTCTCCATGTTAATCATTAAGTTATGTATTTGCACAGGTTTGATTTCAGTGGGAGGTAGAGGTGGAAGAGGAAAATATTAGTTAGAATAGAATTAGCCAGTGTTCCATGGAAGATTATTTTTGTATATTTTGTGATAAGAATAAAGTGTCAGATGTACAGGTGTTCTGAGTAGCAATAATGATATTTCAGTTGATCAAACAGTTCACAGTAATGACCTCTTGCTAAAACATACTGATTTGTTTTTAATTTAGGAAGAACTCATATTTACTGCATGTCACTGTTCGTTTTGCTGTGATGAATATTAAACTTCTGAAGTTAATGAGCAAAGCCAGCAAAGGAAGCAACAATAATTTGGTTGGATATTTATTTTATAACACAGAAACTCCCTGATAATTTTAGCTTTTCTCCCTTAGGACTGCCAGCAACAAAAGCCTTTTTCTTGTCTCTGTAGATATCAGAGTGTTTAAAATCATAGTCTAGATTTCACACAGTGGGAAACTGCCATCTTTAATATCATTCTTAAATTTTGTATGCACACATGTACATTAAAATGTTAAAAATTTGAAGAGCTTGTTTAGAAATAATTTCAATTACTTTTCAAGTGGAGGTGCAATATAAAACATAAAATTACCATAACTTGTCCTGCATTTGTTGATTTATGATTTTTATCTTTTTGATTTGTTTTATAAATTAGAAAAAAGGAGTTGCCTTCCACAATCTACGCCATGACTCAGTATTCATGCGCTATATCCAGCACACGGATAAAATAAGAGATAATATGTATCTACAGTACAAGCAGGAATTTTTTTTTCTCACCATGCAGTCTCTCTGGAATTCCTTAATTGTAGCACATTAAATTAGATAAAATAAATGGGCATGCACACTTGCCTTCATCAAACTGCCTACGTTCCACGCATAGTTATGATTAAAACCCAATTTCAAAGGAACATGCTTTCTTCTCTTTTTTTTTTTTTTTTTTTGAATTAGCACAAGTTATACCTGGTACCTCAGATTTTATATTGATTTATATCTTACACCAACCATATGCCAGAGCAGAATATATATATTTTAGTGCCAGTTTTCCTCTACTTTTCTCTGATTCCATTACAACCTTGATCTCTTGCCACCTTTATATAAAACATATAATACTGCAGACAGCAGCGGGTCATATGGAATAGGTTAAGAGGAGAAAAGACTGTACAACCAAAAGTAATACATACATCCTTCTCACTCATTCTTCAGCTGAGTATTTTGAGAAGCCATTTCATATATTTATAGCTGACATCTACTTGGCTTTCAGTTGGTTTAAAGATCATGCAAATCCCCAAGCTATGGTAAATCTTAATGCAGAGTTCTTCGGTGGGAAGCATAGAGAGTTTTCCTTGATTTTCTTGATTTTTACATATTTTGAATGAAAATGATCACACATATGAAAAGAGAGATATTTTAGGAGAGAGATGTTTGAACATTATGAGAACATTTCCCATGCTTTATTTTTGAATCCTGGTGGACTTGATTCAAACTCAAGAGATATTTTACCCAACGGCTTTTCATCCAGAATTAAAACCCCACTGAAAGAGATGGGAATTTAAAAACTTGCATTTAAATTGATGGAAATGAAAGAAATTACATGAAGGGTTTTTACAACAGCTGTTTCATAATATATATTTTAAAGTGAGAAAAACAAAAGCTCACTGATAATCAGATATATAATTAATAGATAAATTAATAGATATTTGAGTGTATCAGTAGCTCAGTAACTTCGAACTCCAAAATCTTGGAGAAAAGGGAAAAAAAAGGCCAGCTGAAGACTGTGTGTCCACTAGCATGCCTATCAATGAAAGGAAAGCAAGTTTTCTTGCAAGTTTGAGAGGTTTCATATTTTTTCAATGACCATGGCACAGGAGACAACCAAAAGAGACCCCTGGCTACATAGGGGTCTTGGTCTCACACTTTTATATCAGGAGAGCCAGTTATATCTATATTTTGACATAAATCAGTCTAACTTTCAAAAGCAACACATTGTCACTCTTGAGGAGAAGTGGTATCACCAGATGGTACAACAACCTCAAGCTGGCAAGTGTCAGTTACTGGTACTCCACGCTCACACTTGTGTGTGAGAAGCGGCATCATGCACAGTACAGAACCACAGCCCACTGTGCCAGCTTCTGCCAGGAGAGATGTTTGCTCCTTTTCCAGCACACGCTGGGTCCTTCCTATGTGACAGGTCACCATGGCTCTCCGTAGGGAAATCCCCAAACCATAGCAGAATCCTCGTGTGGTTTCGTGCATTTTGTCAGGTAAAGAGAAGCATGCCAAGTTCAGCCCCACCCTCATCCCTTACACTTCTCCTTGGCTTCTGTAACCAAAGAGCAAATGCAATTCCTCGTGCGAAAGCAATACAGCGCAGATGCAGCAGCAGGCAGCTGTGCGGGGGGGAGTGATAAAGGGTCTGTGATAAACACAGGGCACGGCCACAAGCAAGGCTGGGCACAAACCACTCCTGTACCCGCTCTGTGAGGAATACATGCATGCAGTAAGTGCTCAGACCATGTTCCCAGCTATCCTTCAGCCACCCTGTCAGCAGTGACAGACTGTGACTGCTGGGACTATTGCTCCCCGACACTTCACCAGCTGCTCATATTAGACCTGATACACAAAGGTTTTGTATACACCAAGGTTTGTAGCCATTATTTCCAGTACTCACACTCACTGCTGCATTACAGAGGTTTCACAGGCTCCAAAAGTCTCCCCTGCACAGATCCTTCTGGTGGATTGGGAAGGTTTTCCAGTTCTTCACTGACATAAAAATTGAAGGACAACTAAATTCTGCTAAGCAAATATGAAACTCTACTTGGTTTTGCGGAGAAGAGCTAATGGTAGGCTACAGCCCACAAATTTTGTTGTTACATTGCTTTGTTGTGTTTGTGTGATCCTGTCCAGTATTTTAAGGCCATAATGCTTTAATAGTGGGCTTGAGACAGCTGCAGCCAACTTCCTTTCTTAATTGCTATGCTGGGGTTATCACAAAATATTTTTCAGCTGTAAGTTGTGTCATAGCATGGAAGCTTTTGAAAACTGCGAATTTAATAAAACCACACACCACTAGCCAAAAAATGAGAACCTACTTTGGGAATGATGTTAAGCTGTGTGGTGTGATGTCTGAAATGTTACATCAAGACTTTGAAAAAGCTAAGTTTTACAGGTATTTCTTTTACCTATTTTCAAACAATAATTAAAAGCACTACAGAAAAAGCTGCAATTTTTCATTTTATGGTCAATGTCAATCAAATCAATCACTTGAATGGTGCATTCAATAACATTCTACTGTTTCTCAGGGAAAACTATAGAATCACAGCACCAACATTTCACAAAGAAAAAGGGAGGAGAAGAAGTAATTTTCACAGCAAATCTTTAACATTAAAGTGCCTAACCCACCTGCTACTATACATCTAGAACTGCACAGCAAAAGCAAGAGGAGAAACAGCAGAATTTCATCTCCCTGCCTGGGTGTCCTCCCAGCTGATTATCAGAAAGCATCACTGAGAAAAGCTCCTCGGGAGCTTCCACTGGTGCAGACCCACTGCTCTACAAAACAGGCACAGCCTGCGAGACCGCCACCATGCTGGCTGCTCATTTCCTGTGTGCTCTGGGTATGCTGCAGATCACCCACTTACCTCTTTGAGGATTTATATGGCTTGCCCCTCACCGTAGAAGAGATTACTTCCCTAAAATCACTGGCACTAGCAGCTGTTACCAGCAACGTGACTTTAGCATCAGTTTTGAGGCCTGATGCTCTTCTGCTACGAGCTGATTTCACACTGCTTTGGCACAGTAAAATTACCTTAAAATGGGATTAAACTACAGTAATTTACAGCCATGTTGCCCTGCTGATGGCCTATGAATTTGTGTCTTGCTATACATGAAAATCAAACCCATTTTTAAACTTAATTCTTTGCTCTGGAACTTAGTAAGTACAGATTACTTATAAAAACACCAAATCTCTATAACTACAAACCTACAATTTTTCCTGGTTTGCAGCACCTAATCCAGGGAATGTAAAACTTGGTAATATGCCTCACTAAGGCCTACTCTCTAAACTTAGCAGGAAGCAAGTGCACGTGTGGCTTTTCGACCCTGCAGTTACTGCCCAAGTCTCAAACATGGTATTCACATGAAGTCTGTACCCACTTTCTCTGGTAGATTTGACTTCATTTGTATGATAGATCTTCAGACCGGTCAATGAAAAATTACATCAAACCCCCTTCTAAAGTCAAGTAAGTATACACATATGGTCCTTCCTGCTGGAAAATCACAAACGCACCACACGCTGATCTAAATGGTGGGGTTGAAAATGTGAAATATGAAGCAGCAACATATAAAGCACCATCCCACCTTACTTCAACAGCAACAGACACCAAAATTGCTGACAGATGTGCCTGTTCACAACTAACTTATCTCATTTACCCTACCTTTTTCTTCTGCGAGTATTTTCTTCAGGATAAATCCCTCGTTAAAGCTGGCCTCTGCCAGATGCCACAGCTCAACTCCTGTCCCATCCACAGGTAGAAACACAGCTGAAAGGAAAAGTTATAAAATCTTAAACTCACATTCAGATTTTTTGCGGGGACCCATATCAGAGAGATGGTTCCAGCCTCAGTGTGCTCCTCATTCACCCTTCAGATTAACTGCACCTCATTGGCAATATGACAAGACCATTCCATCACCACTAGAGCATCATAAGATGCAGGTTTTGTGAGCAGAATCTGGAAATGGGTGTGCACAGATGTGCACCCATGCACGCACACACATACTGCTCTGTAAGGGGACCCCACACCATAAGCATGCCACAGTTGGCTCAGAAAGCAGAGAAGCCGTGGGAGTGACATGAATGCAAAGAGTTACAGACATGGCCATTTAGATGGAAATCTTCCATCTCAGGAGGTGGCACAGGCATTTGTTAGGCCCAGCAGGGCTGGGCAGCTGCTGGAGCCAGCCACAGATATGTTGGCAAATTAAAAATACTTTGAATCTCACTCCTAAGAACTCATTTCTCAAATTCTCACAATAAAATCTTCACCTAAATTTGCTTGAGAATATTTAAGATGAAGCAGAACAGTTTTCTCATAAGCATGATGTACTTCACAAATGGGGAAGAAGACCATCCCTTGAAGTGTTGCAGATTTACACATCTACCACTCCTGGGTTCACAGTTCATACAACAGAAAAGAGCATCAGAATCAGATCCACCATCTTGAGAGTAATTCCGATTTTTTCTTTTTTCTTATATCAGTTCACATGGAAGAAACTGTCATGGCACAGCCCATCACACCCCTCTTTCTACTTTATATAAGGCCTTTTTAGGCTGGAGTGAAAAAAAAACTCTGGAAGAAATGAAAATCCAGAAAACGCAAGATCTAGACCAGTGTTTAATTCTTTATCTCAATACTGAGCACTTAACAGGTGGTATTTAACAGAAAAGTAAAACTGATTACGTGAACCAATTTCACAAACTTATTAATAAAAGTAATTAACAAAAGTAAAACAAAATATATCTAATTTGATTCGGAATATCAATTCACATTAAGACTCCTAGAAAAAAAAAGAAAATGCAATGAACTCACCAGAGGCAGGAAGCTGAAAGAGGCTGTTGAAAATAAACGTTACGGAAGTCAACTATCCTGGACGAGACAGGGGAAGAAAAAAAGAAGAGGGGTGTTCTGTGTTCTTGGCTTTTCCAGACAGACTTCTTTTTTAGCAGATTAGAACAACTGTATTATTGAGAAGACAAAAAACCCAAAAGCTCTAAAGGTAACCAGAGACCCCTGCGCATACGGGCCAAAGTAGTCCTGGCAACTGGGTCTAGTTCATCTGGAGGCAGCAGTGACAGCAGACCCAGATGCAGTGTGACGAGAAAGAGTGGAGAGGTTTAGCGTAAGTCAGCTTCCTGGTGAGAGCTTCGCAGCTCTGCCTGTGTGGGTTTGTTGTGGGTTGGTAAATGAGCTGGTATATCTTTCTCTCTTCAGTGACTATGGGAGCAGATGTAAAAACCTAGAAGGTGGGGGAGGGAGGCAAACCCTCCAGGCTGCAGAAAGCTTTCTCTTTGCACTCTGCTGCTCCTACAGCTGCCTCCTCCCTGCTACAGGGGCTAATGGCACGGCATAGCCCAGCAGCTTAACACGTGTGAGGAGAAAAGGAGCAGATCAACAACTGCCCAGCACGGCTACGTGCGATTCACTCTTCGGTAGCAGGAACAACACCTGGGATATTCTCCTGGAACCTGGAATATGGCCCTGCCTTTACAGAGGAGAGTATGCATGTTTAACTGACTTTGTGCAAAAACCCAAGGCAGCCACTTCGAGCCGATTCAACATTGGTGTACACGGTTTTATTGTCCTTCGGTGAGGATCCCTCTGAAGCACTGGTCAGGATTGATCAGTAGTATCATTTTATCAGCATATATGTCCTCTCTTCTACCAGCATAAGGAGGCTGAGCAGGTGGAGGGACCACAGACATTGAGACTCCCACCTTTCCCAGCATAGACAAATTGAGCTGGCCAGATTCTCATCACTTCCAGCTACCATAACTACTACCACAACACCAAAAGCAAAGCTGTGATGGCAGTGTCAGGATTTCAAGTGTCTATGGTCTATACTTTAGGAGCCATCAGCACAAGAGGTTGTCCACTTTGTATGATCAGGCAATCAGACTGTAGGGAAGGGACTCCTGTCCCCTTCTCCTGAAGCAGCCCAAGCGCATCAGCACAGCAGGAGAGCTGCCCCCGAGCAGAATGTGAGGGGTCCGGACGACCAGTGCAGTGCAATGTCTGGTCCTCAGGCAGAGGCATGAGCACTGGCTTCCCAAGCAGCCTTGAAACCCAGAGGCACAGAAGTGGAAACCAACTTCTTTTCAGCAAATATTTGGGGCTCAGTGAAGTTATCTCGGACCATCTCTAGCCACGAAACAGCAGGAACAGACTGCCTGATCCAGATCTAAAGCCATGCATTTTATGTTCCTTGCAGGATGGAAACTCTCTGAAGACAGCTAATGAATTGGTCCACATTAACGTTATGACAGTACAATGCATTCCAAGATAAAGTCATATTGCTTCCAGGAAAGATTAAAAACCAACAGAATAATTTACAAGATAAAGCAAAAAGGAAACAAAAAGGTAATTTATGTGTAGATGAAAGGCAGTTTGTGCCAAAAATATAAAAAGAATATAGCCTATGTAAACATGCTGTAAACCTGCTGATGCAAAGCTTGCAGAGCAGTGCTGCACAGTTAGACTGGGGAATCAATTTGTTTCTTTTCCCTGTAAAATGAAATTAATTCAGTAAATTATCAACAGTGATGAAGGAAAGGAAGGCTCACAGAAGGCATTTTGGGAATTCTATCTTCTTAAAATCTTCAATCTTCCTTTTAGTTTGAGACAAGATTTTGAATAATGGGCTTCAGTGCATCACCAGTTTATGTAAGAACTTCTGTTTCTTAATTTTCACATTAAACATCTATTTGTCAGTTTTTAACTGGGTTTGGGTTTCCCAATACCAGCCTAAGCAATCAGACAGTAAGTTTCCATTGCAATTGGGATAAAGCAAATGAGACACCCAAACATTTTGAAATGTTTCCATCAGAAACATTCAGAACTGTTGGAAGTAGAGAAATAAATACTATTTGCAAATTATACTGATATAAATGTCTTTCGTGATCATCACCAATTTTAGGTCTGCTACAGAGACCAGATACTTAAAAATGCAACTACTCTTCTCTGTTTCATGCTGAGATTAATCCAGATGTGAAGCCATCTGGCTAAGTAGTTTGCATTTCGGAAAAGAGTGCATCCATCTGTAAAATACTTCATAAACAACTGTTGAACTGAGTGAACTCAGCAAAGAAACAAAACCGTAGAGTAAGAAACATGTTCTAACATGTCTTGATTTCCACCCATTTCCTTCCATTACATTTCCTGAATGATCTTGACCGACTAACTTCCCAAAAATAGTTGAATATTATTTATTTGAGACCTTTCTTAGTAATACACGTTTCATGCATTTGATCCATCATTTCACTTCCCAGAGACCTGGAACTCCAACAAAAGACCCTCAGCTCCATGCACTCTGCATGTGTAGGTAATTCTGAAGTTAGGTGTAAAATTGACACCTGACCTGTTTCTCTTGATCCTTGGTTGTTTGCTGGGTTGGCTTTTGGGGTTTTTTTGTCTTTCTTACTGCAGTTTTTCTGCTTCTTTTCACCTCTTCACGCTGTGCAATGAAGGGGAACATCTGGCTATGGGAGAATAGTTAATACATTAAAAAATACATAGCTTCTCCTTTTTAAAAAACTCATTATGAGTCATTATCTGGGACTTTTAGAAACAAGCACTTTGTTGCGGAAAATATTTATGGGGGCGGAGTGAAATCTTGCAGTTTATTTTTCATTGGGAAGTAGGCTGGCAGCAAGAAATAGTCTTAAACCACAGGTAACTAAGGTTTTATAAGAAATTATGTAAAATAACATTACCCAGGGTCTTGACATGGGTCAGTCTACAATGAAAAGTCACATTTCTTCTTAATCCACTGCTTTCTGGCCCTCTTGGAGAAACAAGAAAACTGCCGATGGTAAGAAGGGGGTTGAGACTAAGGAAGGAAGCTGTTCCTGTCCCCCCTGCCTGATTTCCTTTTTGTTCTCAGATTCGCTCAGCTCTGATTTTGGTCTGCCTCAAATAGTATGGTGTGTGCAATGCTCAGGAAGTAAACCATGGCACTCTTGATACCCACTGCATTTAGCCCTACAAGCCTTTCTCCTGTCCTAGATGATCATTAAATTACACGAAATAAAGCTAATTGTTGCTTATGTCTAGCCACTGCACCAGACATTCAAACAACACACAAGAAGAACTATGCTTTTTTTGTGAAAAAAGAGACTAATTCTTTTTTGGTATCATTTTCAAAGGGAGGCCGGAAAAATGTATGTGGTCAAGATGCCAGCTGTGTGTTGGGAAAACTGGGATGTGCCTATTTGCTTTCCCCCAAGTTCCTGGGCAGTACAGGAGAAATCAGGTAGGTTGCCCAGACACATTTCAACCCGGGGGTGAAGTCATTCCCTGCCCAGGAACAGATACCTCAGCGAAAGGGAGGCTTCCTCACAGCACGGCAGAGAGCGTTGCTAAGGGAGTCTGTAAAGCAGACCAGGCACAGTAACTTCTGCAGCATTACTCATTGCGTGAGCACTCAACCTGAAAGAGGAAATGAAAACACAGTCTCACAAGCACTTCCTATATGGATTTTGGTAAAACTCTCATACATTATTTACTACGCCTTGATGAGTTTAGGCTTTGGTTCCTCAGCAACCTAACACTGTGGGTTAGATACCCCTCAGGTTTGGTAGTGAAGTGGCACGAACTGAAGTCTGTGGTGATAGAACAGAACGCAAAATCTAGCATGAGGCAGGTTCCTGACACATTGTGTGGGCAGGACTAGAGGCCTTCAGAGGGTAAGTCAAAGCCCTCCAGAATGCTCAGACTGGAGCATGCCTGACAGAGAAGCCTAAATGAAGGAACATGCCTGAAATGCCACCCTCTCCCTGTGGACTCTCCTACCTCCCTCCTGAGTTACAAAGCTCAACTTTCAGCTCAGCTCAGCTCTTGAGCCCCCTCCCATGCCACTGCCTCTTCCCCTTCAGTGACAGGCTTGCCCTATGCTTCAGGTGGCCACAGAGCAGCCCTCCAGCTACTCCTGCTCTGTGGGATTTGGCCCTGAGCTGCCCAGTTTCTGGGTGCAGTGCTGAAATGGGTGCAAGGCACAGAGCAACTCAGACTTGGGCATGCCTGAGCAGCGCAGAACTCTCAGGCCCAAAACAGAAAACCCTGAGTTGTGCAAACAATAATCAAACTTGGGTTTGGCGCCAAGATTTGGGTACGGTCATCTCCATTCATCCAGCCTCTTTTCAAAACTGATGCACCTCCATACATTAAACCCATACACTTGCGAGGGAAGGCAGGCAGAGATTTCCCCACTTTCTGAGACCACAGATTTCTGCTATCTCAACTACAGAACTATTCTTTATTACTTTTCTGTTTCCCCACTGTGTAGAGGTTACTAATTAGCTTTTTCTCTAGGGTATTTCTCTTGTGGTTAGGTTGTCAGCAACATGTGCTCTGTGACAAAACTAACGTTTACATACTTCATGTTTTCTTGGAATCTGATACAGAGAATCCAGTGTCCTAACTTCCCAGCACAATTCCTCCTGTGATGTCAGCGCAGAACTGGTGGACAATGTACGGGAAGTGCTTTCCTCCAGAGCAACACAAAACCCCACATCCCCTTTCTTGAAAGTGAAGCGTGCTTAGGAGCTGCACTGAGAGTTACTTAACTCCCCTGTCTCTCATTCTGGGACAGCCTAGCACAAAAGCAGTCACATCATATAATCACAGAATGTTTAAGGGTTGGAATGGACCTTAAAGATCATCCAGTCCCAACCCCCCAGACCATGGGGAGGGACACCTCCCACTAGAGAAGCTTGCTCCAGGCCTTATCCAACCCGGCTTTGAACAGTGCCGGTGTTGGGGTGTCCACAGCCTCCCTGGCAACCTGTTCCAGTGTCTAAGAACTAACTCAATCCTCTTCCCCCAAATCAGGTACTATTTCCAACATACCCATCTGCCCTATTGAAGGAACAAGATTCTTTCTGTGTTTGCCTGGTTGTGGTTTTCTTTGCTGGCACTCTGGGAAGACATTTGCCACCTCACGGGGCAGCCCTGGGGCTGAGGGCAGGCCTCTCCGATTGGCAGAAGCTGCTCCTGGCCCCCCTGCCTGATTTCCTTTTTGTTCTCAGATTCGCTCAGCTCTGATTTTGGTCTGCCTCAAATAGTATGGTGTGTGCAATGCTCAGGAAGTAAACCATGACACTCTTGATACCCACTGTATTTAACCTTACAAGTCTTTCTCCTGTCCTAGATGATCATTATAAAATAAAGCTAATTGTTGCTTATGTCTAGCACCAGAGATATAAACAACACGTAAGAAGTGTGTGTATTTTGTTTTAAAAGAGCCTAATTTTTATTTTTTTTTTTTTTATTTTCAAAGGGACAACGTGCAGAACATGCAAGCCCACACCTGTTTCTCTGAGCTGTCTGACTTTTGCAATTTTCTCTCTCCCGGGGAGACATTCACACTTCCTTCCCCCACTGGATCTAATGCAAAACTAAAGCCACTAAAGCCAGTGGCTTTGCTGTAACCGTGGAGGAGGCTCCAGTTGTTTTCTCTGTGAAACCACCCCCCAGCTGAGGCTGCCCCGGCTGCAGGGCCAGCCCGCGGCCTAGCCCAGGCCTCAGAGCCGCCGAGGTGCTCCCACCGCGGCTGCCCGGGCCAGCAGACGCTGGCGCCGGGAACCAGCGCCGAGGGAAGCGCAGGTTCCTCCTTTGGCTCTGCCCAGGAGACGCCGGGCTGCGCTGTGTCGCAGTAGGGAAGTGGCGGAGGGAGCCTCTTCTCTCAGCAGCCCCGCTGCAGCCGCCCCGGGGCTCCCCCTTCCCTGCTCCCGCAGCCGCCGGTCAGCGCCCCGGCGCCCCGGGAAGCGGCGGCTCCGGGCAGCGCCCGGCTCCGGGCCCGCGGGAATCGCCAAGCACGCACTGCCCGCACCCACGGCGGCAGCCGTCACCCTGCTCCCCAGCGCCTGCCCCTGCCCCGCGTCCGCGGCCTTGCCCTGCCCCCTTGGTGCTGCTGGCTGTGCATTCGTCTTGTCAGGAAAGAAACAAACCAGGCCTTCTGCCCCAGCTATGGCAGAAGCCATTGGAGTTCCCCTTGGGAAAAGCAGCAGCCGGTTTTGTTTTGAATATGCTTTTCCCACTTGCTCCTGCTTGGAAGAAGGCGATAGGGATACTTATACTGCTCAGTCTCAGGCTCTCTGCTTCACCAGCCAGTTTCTCCTTTCTAGTCCATAAACATGGAAATGTTACCCCAAAATAAGGCTTAGAACAGGAGCCTGACATAGGTGCCCTGACCTGCTCCCAAAAGCACTGTCTTGGGGAAGCCCCCGTTGCCAGCCAGAGTCCATCATCCCTCCGAGGATGTTCTGCTCTCCACAGCATGTCAAAGTAGCTACTTGACATGGCTATCTTGATAAATGCCCAAACTTGTCTATATGGCCCTGCAAGACAGTAAAAGGAGATAATCTGAAAAGACAAGAAGGGCACACAGGAGGAAGACTGCTTTTACCCTGGTTTAGAGGCAGGAATCCAAGGCAATGCCTTATGAGTTAGCTGACATGGAGCAAACACTATTAGAGAGAGCTCCCACAGATCAACTTCATGGGGCTACCATTTCTCCATTTACAGACCAAACTGATTAAATCTGTGGCACTGGCAGAGGATTTCCACTGCTTGCTCTCCTGGCCAGTGAGTATGACTAGCCACAGATGTCTACAAAGGAGAGTCCTGCTTCTCAAACTAATAAAAAAATAACACTGATCCATGCAGTTGCTTACTAAGCTTGTAGAAAGAACAATTGTCGTTGCAGCAGCACTGCCACACTCAAATGTTCTACTGACCCAAAAAATTAGAGAAATCACATCCTGATCACACCAAGGAAATGCATCAGCATTTAATATTTTGCTATTATTTTAGCATTCCTCAAGTCATGTAAGATTTTTCCCGGGCCATATGAAAAAATGTTCCCTAGTCACAAGGAGTACACAAATCAAGTTTTAGGCCCAACACAACACAGAGGACACAAAGCAGCTTAGGACAATAGGGAGGAAAGAAAGCAAGCTGATGGCTTTTATCCTGTGGTCCTCCTCAGTCCTTTCTGTTTCCACAGCTTGAGTTAAAGATCATACAGCATGACAGCTGTCTCAGGCCTCTGGTGGCACTGGGCATATGTGGCTGCTTTTCTCAACCCTTGAAGAGGCAGGGATTTCCAAAATGTCCATTGTGGAATGGATGTTAAAAGTCCCTTATTTGTTCTCCAAAAGTCACCAAAACTGCACATCTTCCCCACCCTACCCACAAAGTCTGCAACAGAGTTTTTTTCCTCAGTCAAGACAAAGATCTGCATAGCACTCTTAAAATATGAAAGCTACATAAATAAAGCTAAAAGAACTGAACACGGTATAAAACAAGGATGCAGAGCCCTATCTACTACATTTAATTCAGCAGGACCTCTGAATGGTGTATGCCAGTGACAGGCTGCTTAGAGAGGCTGGTTTGGATAGATAGCACTGCTCTGCTGGAGCTGAGGGAAACGGGCTGCCCTAGCAGTAGGGCCCCACCCATGCATGGCTCCTCGCTACATGGTCCTGCAGCCCTTCAGGGTCTCTGGCCACCTCTGCACTACCCACTCACCACTTGACAACTTTTCCTATCAGGTTTTGCAGCTCCCTTCTAGTGTTTGCCATCGTCTCAATTCACTGCCAGGCCCTTACTCTGTGCTACCATCTATCCTCCAGCATGAAGTCCATCATGCTATAACAGGCCTTTCTTCTTCATCACAGCAGTCTCTTGGTACTGTCTGGATCCAGTATCCAGCCTTCCCTACAGCTCTTTCAGGGCCTGTGCCTGCACCTGACAGTATGGCCCCTCAGGCATGGCCCATCCACATGCCTCCACAGATCTTCCCAAGATTCTTACACCTTATCTCCATGCTCTGTAGGCTCTCTCACTGTCTCTCCCTGATGAATTTTCAATCGAGGCGTGGGAGAGGAAGGCTGCAGACCAGATTCAGCACCCAAAGGCTCTCCAGCAGTCCCAGACACAGGGCAGGCTGGGCCAGGGGGTGATAAGGACTCTTGGATCCTCTGAAGTTTCTAACTGTCATTCAGGACAAACACAGGCACTGTTCATCAGAAAGGTTCTCTCAGCTTATCCTCAAAGATACTGCCTCCCTGCTTCTTGCCATGTAGAAGCCACTTAGGCTATAGAAAAAAGGAAACTTTTAATGATGGCAACTAATGAGATGCCACTGCTAGCACAGCCAGGCCCCATGATGCAGAAAGTCAACCAACATCAAGGGGGTCCTTCCCCGTCAGGGTTTTCAAGAAGACTGTGCCACCAGCAACATCCACAGGGGCACAGAACTTCACCAAACAGCACAATGCCTCTGTGTCAGTCTCTGAACAGACTGGTCTCTGAACAGACTGATCTGTCCAAGCATCCAGACTACAAAAACGGACCCAGGGTAGCTGACAGAGAAAACTCGACATTACCATCTTCAAACCTGTGTGCAAAAATGAACTTGTCTTGCCCATCTCTAGCACAGAGCAGCAAGTATATTTTGAAAACCAACTCTACCACACCCATCTGTAAAGAAGAAAAAAATTCACCAAAATAATACTCCAAATACAGTATTCTCCATCTGAGGAAGAAACGAACAGCACGTGATGTGTAATAACATCCTTTAGCACCTGTCATATAGAGAAACAACTCTGCTCTGGTAGGGGCGCAGTAAGAACTGCTGCCACCATCACTCTATGCCATTGGCAAGGGCACCACCTATTGTCAAGCTACCTGACATGTTCCACCAGCAGACACATTTAATTATGCTTTAATAATTTGAGCTAAAAAACTGTTCGTCCCAAGCCATATTTTTATTTTACCACCCTACAGTTTTCAGTCTTAAAGTTCAAATAATTTTCCTAAGGACAGACTACAGTATCCTATTACTCTTATTTAAATAGGGAGAAAGACTCTCAGAAATCCCCAGGGTGCTTTTGAAGAGCAAACTCCCAGCTGGAAGCAGAGAGGCGCTCGAGACTATCCCAGCACTCAGGAAAAAAGGGCATGAACTGAAAGAGAAACTGGTGAGTCAGGATGGACTGCTTTAGCAAGGGTAGGAGTTAAGCTGCCCCAAGACAGAAAGCAAGTCCAGCAGCAGTACCTCCACTTCAAAACATCACAATCTGAGAGACTATTGCCCAAGCTGGACCTTTGGCCGCACTGCCAGAGCAGGCAGTGCTGTAAGTAAGGAGCACACAACCAACCAGACATTTACCAGTGCTGTGGTCTAGTAACTGTGGCTCAGGACCAGCCATGTCAGATCTAAACCAGCATCTGCCAAGCTTTCATGTGTTCCCAAAACCTGTTTTCCCTGCTCTCTTGAACAGCTTACGAGTTAGGGCTTTGCTGTGGAAATGCACAAGCCTGACTTGTTTCTGCAGTCAACCCAAGCTGCAAGGCAGTGAAGCCACAGGAATGATTTTGCAGGAGTCATCTTGGGTCACAGCAAGTTGTCCTGAAACTGAGCTAATAAAATAGGTTAGACTCCAGCCAGCACTTTGGTCTCAGGTGTTGTTCCACACTTCCAGGACATTACACAGGAAAATACCTGCTCGTGACCAGAACAGGGCAGGCTTGGGAAAAGCCAGGGTTCCTTGCTCTGTATCCACCATGGTACAGCGTTGTGCTTCCTCAGGATCCGGCCTCTCGCTGCCCCTGACCTAAGGGCTCTTGATAAGTGAGGTCAGTCCAGAACACTTCCCTCCCCCAAAGTCCCATTGTTCCAGTGGTCAGACCAGCCCCTCCCCTTGACACACAACACTGCTCTCACTCTCTCATGAGTGAGCTGGCCTGGAATAGCATCTCTTCAGCTACTTCAGGCCAAAAAAAAATCTGAAACCATGACCCTCGTTTTCAGTAATTTGAGCATTCAGCTCCCACTTGCAACACTGAAATTTAGGCCACAAATCTGTTCCTTTTTATGCCTACAGATGGTTGCTTCATCTCCCTACAGATGGTATCCTGAAGCCAAGCAAGTGGCTTTCATGCAGAACTCCAAGACTACTATTTGAAAAAATTTGATACAAGCTGAAACATAGTTTTCCAAGGAAAGACGGAAGGCTATACTTGTGGCAAAAATCCTTTATTAAACTAGATTTTGTAAATTCCTTTCCACATTAGAAATTCTAAATGCAAATTACAAAACTATTTCAGTAAAAAACGAAATTATAGTTAACAGCAAAAGTACAACTTTACACAAATAAAAAAATCATTTTTTATTTTAATTTAAAAATAGAAATTTTTATCTTCCAATGTACTGGTCCTAACAGCTTTTACAATTGGTAGCTGCAATACTTTCACATGCATATTCACATATCATCATTTAATCTTCTGCAGAGTTTATTTAGCTGAAATAGAATGAACAGTTGGGCTTTGGTTGGGTTTTGAGGGGGGATGAACCACATGATATTAAAAGCAAAAGCCAAAGTCATTAAGTATTGTCAAGGTATCCTGAAATACTTTTCAAAATAACATTTTTTCCCTACTACTTTCACAATCAACTGAAACACTTTTCAACTGTCACGTTACTTCAGACAACTTTCTTCATTGCATCTCTGGCTTTTTTTTTTCTCTAAGATCACTCATAAATGTTAGCATGAGCATTAGTTTTGTATATTAAAAAAAGATAATTTTCCTAAATTAAAACTTGGGATAACTATTAAAATGTTTTGTAAAAGAAGACACCAGAAGTCACATATTAAAGGCTAACATTTGTCACAATCACATGCTGTTGAAGAATAGAATAGAATAGAATAGAATAGAATAGAATAGAATAGAATAGAATAGAAAGTGGTACACAAAATAGGTATTTTAACAGTTGCACATTATTTCAGAGTGCTGGTGGCAATACTGCTATTTTAAGTATCTTAAAATTACAGAATTTACATGATACCTCAGGATTCTCATGGATTCTCACTGATGTAAATGCAAGACACATCAGAACAGCTGGAACTTCTAAAATGTAACCTACTTTGAAATACCATTTTGAAATAATTATATTTCAAAGAATTCATCCCAGAATACATTATAAAACCAGTCAGAGAAATACAAGAACTCCAGTGTTGTTTTTCTGGAATACTGGCAAGTAGCTGAAGGCATGGAGATCCTTACTGATAAAACCCTACTTATTTTTACTCTGTGCACTGATCTTCTGATCTATTCTGTATCCAGCTCAGCACAGCTTTTAAGCACGTGTTTGAGATCCTTCAGAGGATCATCCTATTTTCTCTGAGTCAGAACTGCAATGCCTCATTTTGAGTTGCTGAACCTGACAGAGGCTCTGTCACTATTTTCAGTAGAGGCAAGATTGGTTCTGCCAGTGTTATGATTTTAAGCCATCATCTCCATCAAAGTTCAGCTGGTAGTCAAACAATGTATGCTAGGTGAAAGACCAATCTATACCAGGCAGGGGATTCCGAGAATGTTCGTGAACCTCAACCTGTACCCCAAAGGTCAATGAAGAGAGGAAGAGAGAAAAGTATTCCAAACTGCTCTTGAGCTGTGTATTTCTCTGCTGACTTTGACAGAATGGAGATAATAAGTTCTCCTAGCACTGGGCAGAGCTGATTTTACCCTGAACATTTTTAATGCATTTATCCAAACAGGACTAAGAGATGAAAAAATAATACAGAAGGACACTGAAGCTCACCGGGAACAGCTCCTTTGTGAAAAGTCCTAGCCCACTTCAGAGACTGTTTATGCACTTTTAATTCTTTAATCTCTTTTGTCCCCTCGATCTTGCAGTTTTAGCTTGCAGTGGTAATTTTGAAAGAGGCTCAGGAAGTGCCGACTTCAAAAATACTCCTGAGCACATTGGTCAGAGCATTTTCTGGGGAAGTGAGAGTCAAATGCAATCATCATCATCCACTTGCTAAGCCAGAAGAAGGCAAAAAGCTGTGTTTCTCATCTCCAGGGTAAAGCTGTCAACTAGATTATGATGAACAGATGGGCAAGACAACAACTTTTTCTGCTTGTCTTTTGAACTAAAATCTAAGCTGTCTTTGTCCATGTCGGGAATGGTGTGAATGTGCTGAGTGAATCAGGCTGCCTCCCAAAACAACCAGAAGTGTTGGCACTTCCTTGTTTACAGGCAAATTCTCTGTAGGGCTTGGGCACCCAAGCAGCTCAACACACAACAGCCACCCAGGCCAACCAACAGGGACTATACTGCAAAGGGCTGTCCCAGAGAGCTGCAACTCCATTTGTTATAAACAGCAGCACTAAGGAAAACCTGTTCAGGAGCAGAAGGAAGTTCCTTGGTCCAAAACAACGACCTTGGCTCCGCTGAGACAATGCTAGCATTTGCAACCCTGTACAGCTGATAGTCTGAACTACTGCCTTGAGGCCAAGTGCCTAAGTGGCACCTCAGTCCATTTTAGGCACTGTCACAGAGGACAGAGTGTGGGCTTCACCACACAGGACATCATGCAGTGGCAGAAACAGCTCTGCTAGTGCTGTTTGGGGACCACAGATCTTTTGTATTTCACCCACTGGTTACCAGAGCACTGCAGAGAGAAGGAAACAGAGAAAGGACCCAATTCAGATAAACTAACTACCCACAAAAAATATAAAACTTATTATGTCAGTCTATTATTATAGAAAGAGTCCCTCTGATTAAGTATTATTCCAGCTATTCTTTCACTTGAAATCACCAGGAAAAGATTACTGTATCTGTTGAAGCATGACAAACTCATTTTTAAGTCTACCAGGCATCATATTCACTGTGTATGTATTAGAGTAAATACAGATACATTCAGGAAACATCATGTCTTTCAGCTTGTCAGCAACTTATACAGACACTTTTTCAAGTGAAACCTATTTCTGTGGACAGCTTTTCTCACAGAAGTTCTTTGTTTATTAGTACTCATGCATACACATTGCAGAACTTGCACACACATATGGATTTATATACAAATTCTATGTGCGTGTAGTTTCTGGATAAAATTTACTGCAAAGTGGTTAAAAATTAAAAAACTCTTCCCATTAATCCTTAATCTATTAATATTATTCCTAATACACAACTCACACCTGTTCTGAAAAAGCCTTACAACAAAAAACATATGCCTTTCAAGAGGCAAAGATGTAAATAAAAATAGCAATGCATTCTAGAAGATATTTTTATTAAAAAAGCGTTCTGATTGTTTACTGGAAACACTTGCCTAAGTACAGATGTTTGTATTTCATTTTTGAACGGTTTTGTTTGGGGTTTTTTTTTTATGCTGTTTTGGTTTTTTACACAGATATTTCTAGATGCTGATGCAACACCACCGAAATTAGAATAACTTTTATACTCCCAGATTTTCCAGTTAGGAAATTACTACTGCAATATTAGTATTCACTTTGATGTTAAAAATACATTTAAAATGTCTCATGATCATATTTTCTACAAGGAAATCACCGAACAATACACAGAGAACGAAGACATCACTATTAGACACTTGTAAAGTGAAATACTAATGCATTTGCTGCATTTAAAAAGCCACAAAGTAAGAAACAATTTTAATCCAGTAGGTGGATCTCCAAAAGAGATTGAACTACAGCATTGTGTCTTTCCCTTTAACAGATCACACTAAATCTGCAAAATTACCAAACAGGCAGCTGGCCTTAATGCACAGGCCTTACAGGCACCTTCCTTCAATATCTGGAGAAGTTTAGAATGGAGTAAGGATAACAGAACTGGTCAACCCATCATAACATAACTACTAAAAAGACACCAGACTTTTGAAGAAACCTGCAAATACTCAGCACTCAGATGTAACTGTATTTGAAATACCAGTAGTTGCCAGTTTCAACCCCTCCTTTGCTCTTCTGAAGGGTTTAGCACAAAGTTCTGAATTACAAAATAACTTTGTACAAGGTAATGTTTTAAAAACACAGAAGCCACAGCAATCAAAATGTGTGAGGGTCAAAAGACAGATCTGGTATGCTAAGAAGGCAGTTACACTAAAAATTGTACCTTAACTTCCCTTAAATACATCATATATTTCTCAGCAAAATTCTTTATCTGGGACATAGTTCTGAGACTTCAAATCCTTTCAAGTGTCTTCCTTTTGCAGGTTCAAAAAAGGATCTATTCCACACAAAAATTTATTGGAAACATCCTGACAAAAACACTTGCTGTAAATTGAGACCACTTCTAATAAAATATCATCCTTTAAAACAGATTACAAAAATACCAGTGCAGTTGTTCAAAATGTGGAGGGTTTTTTCTGTTATCTGGCAGTCAATTGACACCTCAGTTTCTATATTCCTCTTTCTACAACTCCTCAATTCAGCATGACTTTCAGGCAGCCTGGTTTTATTTCTGTGAACCTATGAAACAAGAAAAAGAAGCTTAAACATGTAAACTATATGCAATGCCATCACCTTCAATTCTCATCAAACATATGGAAAGCGGTAAGGTTCTCAGTCAAGTACATGTGAATGTGAGAGTCAGGAAATTAGCATAATGTCCTTGGATGTGACACTGAAGGAGGATTTTACAGGGTCTGGAGATATGAATACCTGGAAACAGCAAAACTAAGATGAAGATTTGAGAAAAAAAAAAAAGCTGCCCAATATTCTTGGTTATATTCATTCTGTTCCTCTATTCCTGCTCCCTTTTCATTGCCTCTTCTTTCAAAATGGATTTTCACCCTTGTATTCTGTAGAAGGTAAGAAGGAAATGGGAAGTCATTGCTATTTTTGAGTCTCACCTTCATGCTCACCTTCCTACACTGCTCTATATAAAAAGCAGCAACCATGCTGGTGCCAGCCTAGACTTGCTAAATTGCCATCCCTCATAAACTGAGCACAAATGCAAGTATTTGGAACCAATAAAAAGCAGGATTAACAATTTTTCCCAGTGAAGCTAGCAATCTTGAGTGGAAATATGTAATTAAACTATCTCAGAGGAAAGGATCTAACATTTACCAGGTGCTACACAACTGCACTGGATTTGTGAAACAACAGACTTAATTTAATCAGGAACAGCAGAACTGCCCTCATCTATGTAGTAGTTTAACAGCATTCTAAAACTAAACTTCAATTTTCAGTTAGTTAAATGTGGGTTAAGAAAAAAAATTTATCAGTAACAAAAATCTAAACTCACCTGAAGTTGTGGCTTGTGAGGTATCTGATAGCTGCTGGTCTGATGCGAGCGACTCCTCCCTGACTATGGCTTCCTCTTCCCGTGATAACACTGAGATATGGTTTACCACCAGTCTGTTGGTACTCTGCAACAGCAGGAATGGTAACGGTTAAAATTTTCCTCAGCAGAGCCTTGGCATTCAGTATAACCCTTCTATGCATTCTTCTGAAAACTCTCACTAGTCATTTAGAGCTTTGTTTTCCCGTGCTGGTATGCATATTTTAGATACACATAGCAATTTCTCCCCGTTTTGAAAAAGTCAAACTTTAAAAATCTAGATTGCTTGAAATATGCATATTGTGATCATCACAAAATCCTTCTAATTTCATAGAAGCTGTACTGTTTCTGTCATTAGTATTCAATTGGAACTTACATCCTGTGATATAAATTTAAATTGCAAAATTAAAAGAGGTGGGTGCAATTTGCTGAATTTTTAAGTGGTGTTTCTGTATTGTTTCATGTTTTATCTTAAATTAATGTGAATAAAGAAATAACATTTTAATGAATAAAGAAAGGAAGAAGAAAGAAAATGCAAATCCAGTTCTTGACACTTATGTCACATTATTTGGACTATCTTCTGCTATGTTGAAGTATGGAAATCAACAGATCAACACATTCCATGAGTTTTATTAGGGCACCTAGCCCTGATAAAAGAAGAAATTGCTCTCTTCCGAGAGATAACAGCAACCTAAACTGATGAAGAGTTTGAAAAAGAGGAAAATAATAAACTAAACTGGATTTTCACAACAAGTCAAGATTTGCTAGTTTGGAATTATCAGTTCACATGACATCTTTCTTCAACTACTCTCCCCCCCACCATAACTTTATTTAGGTTTTATATTTATTTACTGTTAATTCTGCCTGCAAAAAAGTTTCCAGTATTGATTCTTTTCCCATGTATGTGCAGTGAAATTAACTTCTTTTTTTTTTTTTAGATTTAGGTGAATGGACTGAACAGAGAGCCCCCTACTATCAATTTTAGGATTCCTGATTTAAGTGCAGTTCTGGAAATTCAGTTCTAAAAAGCACTAGGTTACAGTTTAAATTATGTGAATGTCATTGTAGGAATAGCACGAGATAACGGAATTTAATTATCTCTGATGCATATTGAAAGAAAAGGGTTATCTAAGGCCCCACTGAACATTTTTATTTATGCTCTGTGGAGTAGCTGATTCAAAAAATTAGGTTTGTGCCACAGGACCTTGCATAAGAAATATTTCTTATAAAAGCATTCCCAGTGTGCTTAAATTTAGAGGGTAAACTAGTAATGCAGAGAATGTCTCTTTTTACAGCATGAACACTCACGAAGTACTTGAATGCTCCACTATGAGAAAAAATGAGCCCTCAAGCAAAACTGCATAAAATGACATTTCTGGAAGCAGCAGTATTCTGATCTCAAGAGATGCTGCCAACAAACTGATACTGACGTTTCTGAAAGGTAGCTCAAATCACACACTTTCATGTAGAAGTTGAAGACAATTATCATCATTGTGGTTAGAATTCCAACATAGTAATTCTTCTTTTAAGATTATAAAAGCAACAGAGTTGAGACAAAGCAATGCAGTGGTGATGCATATGTCTGCATCATCACCTTAGTTTAAAATGTCAGGAAGGACAGACCAAGTATTCAATAATAATAATAAAAAAAGGATAAAACAGAAGGAAGAAGAAGATTTACAAAGAAGCAGGGGGAGAGGGACAAGACAGAAAGCAAGAACAATCACTGTCATGTCAAATAAAAACAATTCCATTGGGGTACTTTGAAAACAAGACAATACAAAGCCTAATTGTTTTTAACATACATGTTATTAAAGTACATTCATTCCCTCTAATACTGTCATGTATCATGATTTCTTACTAGAAAATGAGAATAATTTTTAGGGAGCAAGAATTATTACCTAAACCCTACCTTCACTTTTTTCCTGCAGCACTCTGGACAACTGATTCACAGCTTCATCCACATGGAGACCATGCAAATCCAGCACATTCATAGGCAGCAAGGAAGTATTTACTCTCTCAAAAATTTGCACAGCAGCAGCATGGTTGGCTTCTTTCATCTTCTGCTCATGAAGGCGACCCTTTATTCATAAGCACAGTGACCATTACACACCAAGAAATAATCTAAGCTCCACACTGGTTTCAAAGTGACAGCACTGGCAGGGTGCTTTTAGTTCAAGTTTGAAGCAGTAAAATTTATAATTCTAGCAGAACTTCTGCAAGAGGCTCAGTGAGACCTACTCACAAGAAGATTTCATGAAATGTGTTTGTGAGAAACTACTCAAAGCTGGCACAAAGAAGACATTATAACAAAAGCCTTACAAGGAGAAAAAAAAAAGCAGAAAAGGCACAAAATCATAAGGTCTTTACAAAAGCTAAAAAGTTACACTCCATGCTGAGCTGCAGATTTATTTTCCTAACAATAGATTTTTATTTTCTGCAAGTTTTTGCTAAAATTATAATTAAACAGTGTCAGAGAAACTGCCCAACAGTAAAGAAAAACCTGATGACTGTTGTATTTGAGGTAAATTGTTCCGCATGCATTGCCAAAATTTCAGACAAGACAAGGGTAAACACTTTTAATAGTTGCCTATTATCTCTCCTAATACTTTTGACATCTTTTATGACTGACAAGGTCAGTAAGTCCATTCTGGAATGAGGGCAAGGAGCAGTACAGTTAGTCACCTTACGGAGTGAACAAGTACCAACTCCTTCCTATGAACCTTGCAATGATAATAGCTGAGAGATTGAAGCAACAAATTATGTCCTTGAAGATCTGTAGGCACAGTCTGAAAAGGAATGGAAGATTTAACTCCAGGTATTGGACTGACAAAGGCTCAAGAGAACAAAAGTGACAGTCAGTCTTACACTTTCTTAAAATGGATCATCTGAAGTGCATTAGTGTCAGACCCAAGACAGCAGCTCTGTAACTCACTTGCAAAGGATTCCCAAGACAAAGGCCACCAAGCATAAAGTACTTTTTATGAATAAAGGTAGCTTGGTTTGCCTTTTTATTACCTAAAAGAAAGTATATAATAAATACATTTCAATAGATTTACAATAGATTGTATTTGTTCTTATGGATAAGAACAAAAGTAAGACAGGACTTGGAATGACATTTCTATTTAAAATCCTGCACACCTTTGTTTTGAATCTCTCAAAACTTCAAGAATATAAGAATATAGAACATAAAAGGTTCATTATAAAGATTGATAATCAGTATTTCCTACATGCACAGTAACAATCTAAACATTTAGAGTTATACCACTTGCATGAAAGCTTTCTTAATAAGCAAATTCAAGTTATTTATTATTACATTTTTGTTCTGTCATAATACAATTCAAAGTTTAGAATTAAATGCTTCTACAATGTGAATTCTTATGAATTTTTTATATGCTATTAGATCAGGGAAAAACTACAGCCTTTGAAGATATCTGTAACAGAATTTTTAAGAGTGGTGTCAATGGAGGGGTCTCCTGTGAAGGCACCAAGAAACCAACGTAGAGGAACTTTGATAACAAGAACAGTTGATACTTAAAACCAAGAGTATGATCAACAGCACTGATCAGCAGTACTCAAACTCATACATACTAAGAAATGTGCCTGAATCAAGACCAGAGAGCCTGTGCTCCAAGGCCAGAGCACACAAGAGTGATCAGCAGCAGATCTACACTCCATAACCAGATGTATCATGAAAAGCATGACATACACACCTCATTTATCCCAACCCAAGACAGACTGTAGCCATAAAGATAGCCAGAATGAAGAAGCGAAGACAGCAGGCAGCAATCTTGCCCAAGATTTATGGAGGATGAAGCAAGTAAGATTCTGTGGCAAAAGATGACCTTAATACCTGTCTTAATGATCTTAGTACCTGTCTGACTCCTATAAAGTACAGAAGATGTGTCTAAAAACAGTTCAGCACCAACATATACAGAGGATTCAAAAAATGTTTGTAGCAGTGCATGTCACATTCCAGTGAACCTGGCCAGACCACTTGGACACAAATCTTGGTGTTTACAAGTATGTGACGTGATGTGAAAGAGATCTAGGACAAAGGAGCATGTGTGACTAAGCACTAGACCTTTCATGAGGTCTTGCACCAAATTTGGTTACGTTAGCTTCCTGTGCCAATATCAGTACTAGTGAAAGGGATTTACTAGTGATTGTCAGTGTAACACACAGGAAGCAGTGACCAAATTAATCAACTCTAGTAGGCATGATGTTTTCTTTATCACTTCCAATTCAGTGTTTAAGTACCTCCCTAAATTCAGACCAAAAGCACAGTATTATTGTTTACCTGATGTGCATAAAATGCTGCCACAGGCTTCATACCCATGCGATAGGCCTCCCCAGCCTTCTTCAAACATTCCTGTCTCTTTTGCTGGTGACAAAAAGCTTCTGCTCTTAAATCATTGTATTGTGGATACTCAAAGTCTTGAAACATTTCACTCAAAGGATCATCCTCTTCCTTACTTTTTTTTGCCTGTAGGAATTTGCATTGTTGACGTTACGGATGCATTGTAGGGTGTTTTCATTAGCACAGTTTTGGCTATGTTTGCAACTATGATTTAAAAAAAATACATAAATACCTTCTTCTCACGGTTCTTTGCAGCACTGTAGGAAGAAACAATTTCATTTTGCTGAACATTTTCTTGAGCTATAACTGTTTTTACAGGATCTGCCTCCAGAACACAGTTCAGAAACTGTTCAGTTTGTTCTAAAGAGTAGCTGTAAAGGATAAATAAAATCTGTGACTTTAGAAATATATTAATAGCTGCTATATTTATCTAAACTATTACAAACCTTGATATTGTTACAGAAATAGATTACAGTGAAAATAAACACTAGAATGGAATATTCCAGCTTATTACAGAAAGGCTTGCAGACTCCTTGTAGGGCATTACTGGCATCAACACAAATGCAGTCTTGGTGGACTGAAACATAACTGAGGGGCACTTGAACATTAAAAGGAAAATGACACACTGAAGTAAATTGCATCCTACCTTAATCAAAGAGACATTAATAAATGCTGCTCTTTGGGCTGGGTAAGATAGTTTATCTTAAATCTTCTCTGGTCAGGGTTATACAGTTCAAACTAATTTAAAGCTAGCTCGGTTTTCTGAAACCCTAATGAAGAAAAATCCTTGTATTTTTAGTCAAATTTTGTTATCAAATTTAATTAAGACATCAGTTGCCATCAGCTTTCTAATAAGCCCCTTTTCTTCTTTATTCTTGCTGTTTAGTAAGCTAACAAGAGCAGACTGATCAAAAGTAAAGACAGATTTTGGGAAAGGCAACACTATGAAGTCAATTTAGAATGTGAAAAACGAGATGGTGAAATGTTTGAGTTATAGAAAAGGATGAAGGATATATTTTAAACAGAGAAGATTTTTATAACAACCTGGACAAGCAACATGACTGACAAGTAGGTATGCAAACCCATATGTAGAGACAGACATTCAAATGGCCGAGGATGAAAAATATGTTTCTCTTGAAAAGAAAAGTTCACTCTCAGAAACTTGGATTTAAGAAGGTAGACACATATCCCGGAAATATAATTCAGAAGAGAGAAAGAGAATGTCAGCAGGAAGAGATGGAGAGATGGCTCATTCCTTCAGAGCTGCTGTAGTAATCAAGAAAGTCCTCACAGGTAAAATCAGGTGATGGTTGTGTTTTCCTCTTGGGCAAATGCCATTTTCTGTGAACCTACTATTACCACACCCACTAATTTCTCCCACTAGATTTAAACCTCAGCTCTAGGGAAAATACGCAGTTCCACTGACAGTCAGTCAGTGGTCAATAGCCAGAGACATTCTTCTCGCAGTGAAAGAAACTGTCTATTCCCCCCTAAAAAGAAATTAGTCTAAACTGAGAGTTTTTATACCCTTTTTGCCTTTACGACCAGCTAGTTTTGCCTTTGTTTAGATTAACAAAAAGCACTAGTTTGGAAAAAGCCATTCTTTAGCAGTATCTTAACTCTCAATATTCATGACTGTAACTGTTACTGAGTACCATTTTTACAAAGAAATAAAAATATTTCTTACTTGTTGTCCCTGAAGACATCCATTAAGAAATTTTGATTAATAGTTGGAAACATCTCAAAAAGTTGCTTCTCCTTTAGTTTAGCAGCACAGTCTTTTCTAGCTGTAGAAGGAACACGATTCTACCCAGAAGACAAAAGAAACATACTATAAGTTCTTGATTAGAACAAAATACAGTAAAGGTGGAGCCAATCCAACTTTACTGTTATTTTTTAGGATTTAAAAAGTATCTACTCAGTTGGTATGCACCCACAGCAATGACAACGTGCCATATCAGCCTGCCAGCATAAAGTAAGGACAGGTGAGCTGTATTATACACCACTGCAGTACTCTGCAGTCTTTTGAAGTAATGCAGCTGGAGCTCCCTCATAATTTGGACAAAGTAAAAGGAGGATTTTTTAGGAGGGATTTAAGTTTTGGAATTCATTCCCTGCTAGTCCATCTAGTCCAGTGCTACGCTTTTGCAAAGTCCACCTCTTTTCTCTATACTGAGGGCCTGGGGTTGAAACAACACTTTATTATTAAGCAGCATAAACAATTTTGGTCTGGTGTATCTGAAGCTGTGTCTGTAATAAACTAATTTGTGAAGTCATCTGACAAGATGACATAATTATAGCCTAGAATAAATTGGCCTGATCGTTCCAATATTCAGAACTTTTTAAAAAAAGGAAAAAAGTGGTCAAAATAAAGCCAAGCTCCATTAATCCAAACTGAAAATAAAGCTGTGGACATGACAATAGTTGTTATCAGTAGGGCACATACATGCAGTTCAAAGAAAGAATCCACAAGCTATTTTCGAAGTACAGGCTAATCCATCCAACTTTCTACACCAGTTCAAAGCTCCTCTACTTTAGGACAGCTGCTTATCGGAGACTATTACAATTAAGAACGCCTGTTCTGAACATCGGTGGGGCAGTAGAGGGCAGTATCAGGCACAAGCCAAAGAGGCAGGGTATGGGAACTCTGTGTGGAAAACAAAGAACTAGTAAAAATCTATTAAAGATTTACTGTTTTCTGAGAAGTGGGTACAGAAACTTGTTTGAGATTAAACTCAAGTACTTATTTTAATGTCTCATCTGTTAGGAATGTTGTGGGTTCTCCTTACAAAAAAAAAAAACCAGTACGCTTCTAAACAAACAAGGCATGGAGCCAACTGAGAACTTTTTTTTGGTATTGCAGTCACAATAAAAACCATGGAAGATCACACTGATCTTTGGTTTTAGCTGAGCACTCAAAAAACAATTCAACCAAACACAAATGCTAACCTGTACAGTGAAATGCAACAGGATCTGTTTGTGAAACAATCAAAATATTACATTCTAAATGAGACTGTATTTTCCAAGCAGAACCATCTACCACAAGCAAACTCCTGTATCACAGTAATCAACAATACTAATTTGTATGCATTTGTATCACAAATTCAAGCTGTAAGCAGCAGCACAAGGCTGAATCACCAAATAAGACATACTCTATTTCACTAACAGTAATAAATCTAAACCACATAAAAAAACTGGTGCTGTTCATACCAGGTCTTGTCTCTCCTGCATCGCTATTTCTTCAGAAATTATTTGCCTGAGAGAAACTTTCTGAATCTGAGCATTCCAGTGATCCATAAATGGAAAAACGTCTGATGTTGCTGGGGTTTTTGTCTGTGTATCATTAGACGTGTCTGTAGCCCAGCTCGTTCTTTTCTTCTGTATTTTACTGTCTGCATTCTGAGATAACAGCACTTCTGAGTCATCTGTATCTATCCGCTGAATCACTGTAGGACATTCAAAAGCAATAAAAGTAGGATGACAAAACACTTATTGCTTATATATACATGCAATGCCAAAACAATTAAAAGAAGTGTTTCAACCTATAGTTTGAGTTTTGTTAAAACAAGATTATTAATGCTAAAACAGAAACCAACACATTGCTTTCACCTTCTTCACTTCCATTTTCCAAAGTCTATGATCATCTTTATCTATTTTGTGAAACAAAAGAAAACCATCAGACCTCCTCATCAAATTTTCAAGTGCTAAGACATACCCTACAGCTGTAAACTACCTTGCACATACATTAAGTGGGGGGTTGTTTGCTTTCATAAAAGAATCATTGACTCGTATGTTTACCTGCCTTTCTTCTACAACTTAAGGACAGATGCTCAACAGTCTGGTTTTATGCCTCTGCAAGTTAATGGCAACAGCATTGTTTGGTCACTGAGTGAAGCGTTTGCACCCACATTGCAATCTAAGTCTGCAGTGGGGTTCTGCCATAGACAGACATTTCTTCTGGGAGCCAAATGAAAACCAGACTGCGAAAGATATTAACACTTTTTGAACAAGGCATCCATCTTCCTGCTAAAATCATCTCTGACACGACCAACATGTGAATGTTGTATTCTTGACCTCCCTTCCTCACCTGCAGAAATCTTACTCAGCTAGTAATTCTCTGGCTGCTCCTTTTCTTGCCACAAAGATTAGAGAAGTCCTCCCAAACAGCTGTCTGCTTCAGCTAGAGCTTCTCTAAGTTTTCTGACTGACACAAAATTATAGGCTTTATCTGGAACTAGTGATTCTGCTTTATAATTAACTTCCCTCCCCTCCCCCACACCTCTGTAAGAGACTGGTAAATGGATCCAAAGGCAGTAAAGCTTAGCTTATTAATAAATAAGTTCATAATTTTTCAACAGATGGAGTATTTGCAGCCTTAAGTTCCAAATAATTAAATATTTTTATATTTTTATGGAAAATTAAGTATTTTTACAATTAAGAGAAATACACAACATACCTTCTGCAGGCAACTTACATGATTCATCTCTCCTCTGACGTTTCTAAAGAAAAACAGTAAAATCATGAATGTTGTAAGTTATGAATTTTGCAGGAAAACTTTGCAAGTGTTACCTTCTAATTAAAGCAGTTTCAAAATAAGGTCTCACAGTACTTCTCAAATATTAATATTTTAAAAGAAATATATTTAGGAAAAATAATTATGAAGTGAAATACCTAAGCTAGAATTATCTTTCTGAAAACACATCAAACCAGAGAAACGTGCCCCACTGCTAAGACTTCATAGCCTTACTTATATAAACCAAACAAAAATTTTGCCAAAAGGCATTCCAAGTTTCATAAAGTTGTGAAGGAACACAGGTTAGAGAACTCATCTCAATTACTGCACATGGATATGTTTTGTATAGAGAATAGTTCATAAAAGAATTCTTTTTACAGGTCAAAAAAACAGTAAGGATTTTTTGCCAGTGGAATTTTTCATCAATCTTGTAGGGACATTGTGCACTATGATCCTTCTTTTTTAAGAATCTTGTTTTCATGATGAGGCACTCATGACATCCCTTAAGATGTCTTTCAATAGCTCCGATGATTATGACATACTGATGTATTCCACACATTTTATGAACTATTATATTTTATCACTGCTCTTGCAAAGATAACACCTTTAGACCAAGACATACAAATGGTCTGACAAAATACAGGCACACCACACCATATCATAAGCAAGAAATCTACTGACCAGAATAGATTCTTTCCATTTTTCATGAATCACTTTTGCCAAATTCAGATCAATATGAACCACACAATCCTCAGCAGTTAGTGATCCTTGTGGAACAAAGAGAATATATTCATTAAAAGCATTCTATAAAACTTATGTAAGCAATTAAAGTACAGTAGCCTAGACTTATTAATTTTAACTCTGGAGATTCTACATAAACTTGTCATGCCTGAAAAAAAATTCTAAACAAAAAAAGCATTCCACAGAAATTGTTTTCAGGTGTTCAAAAACTCCGAAAGGGTAGGAAAGAAACAAGTTAACATTAACTGTATATAGCTGAAATATGACTACCTGGATGACTGTACTTCTCCTCCTGTTTTCTGTTTTTCTAGCAGACCCTTCTTTTACAAAGCTGTTGTTAATTGAAAACAACAGGTTCATCCATGAAACTGTGATTCCCCCTATTCCATTGCAATCCAAATGGCAATGGATTTTCTGTACAACATACCCACCACAGCCCAACAGCAGTCACATCCCTCCTTTCCAACATACAAACTCAGAGAACAAACTCCAAGCATCCCCCTAACTCTAAAGGAAAGGGCAGAAATCATCATGGGTATCATAATAAAAGCTCTTTTTCCTAAAAAGGGTGTTTCTCACCCTTTCAAAAATAAAAAAAGCAAGTATGTACACGTCAAATAAAAATATAGGGCACATTTCAGACAAAATAAAACACTTTCCTGCTATAAAAAACACACTTTTTTTTGAGGAAGTAGGCATGTAAGGCAAAGAGGCCTGCAATCAAACCCACCAATAAATCAGGTATCCAGGGTTTCACATCAAGTAATCTTCAAGATGAAAGACGGAAACGAGAAAAAAAAGGAAAAAGTGTGGGAAGAAAGAGAGAAAACCATCAAGCTGTATATTCCTTCTATTTTTTTTTCTTTTTCTATCATTCTTTAACTTTTGAGATGCATGTTCAAGCTGCTTATGGCTTCCTTAACCATAATCTGCCAGCAGACTGGTCTGTTGTCATCTTTTCAGTATACAGCCACACTTCATCTCCCTTAACCATTCATTTTCTTGTTCCCCAACTTAACTGATGCCAAAAGGTTTTTTTCCTTTCTTCTTTCCTAATCAGCCACAATTGGCATGTTCCTTATCATCTAAATATCTCTTCAGAGTTTGAATATAAGCTCAAAGGCCTGTTGCTCAGAATGCAAGTAAGTCAATATATTTTCTTTTTATTTTGAAGTATGTGCATGTACAATAAGACAAAGGCAGAAGGTAGCACTACTGCAGTTACATTTTATGCCATGCTTAGTTCAGTTTTGCTTCTGCCTTAACATCAGCAACCAACAGTACCATGAAGAATCATGGGAATCTATTCCCTAAAAATCAAGCATGAAGGGAAAAATGCACAGGCAAAGAAAGAAATGTTTCCTACCCAAGTAAGATTTTTTCATAAAAACATGTATATAATTACATCATACCTGCATCAATGCCAACAGGTCCAAATATCTCTTTCAACTGGAGTGCCAGTTCAGGAGGCAATGTTAGTTCTAGGCAATCTATACTGAAGGCTGCATGGGATGCTGGTATAGGGCTTTGTCTCTTGATTTTAGTTGCAGCCCAGCTTGGAGTTTCAAGTTCTTCTTTACCACATATCTCCATGGAACTCTCCTGAGTTTCTTTATCCCTCTCCAGTTCTCTATTGCTCCTAGGACCAACCAGAGGTGCACAATCCATTTCCAGTAGCAAACCAGTCTCTTTGGAATTTTCTGCATTACTTTCTGAAGGGTTAGTGTCACTTTCATTATTTAATTCAAATTTCAAATTGGTAGAAGTTGTGTTAGGATCATGAGGCAAACCTGCATCAAGTTGTGAAAGTGATGGCTTATTTACATCTTCAAGAGGACTCTCACTCTCTCCCTTCTGCTTTCCTGAAATGGACACCTCAATGACTCCTGCTGCTGAGTTGCTTGTTTCAGTTGTAGGGGCATAATCCACAGAATTTTTCAGTTCCACTGAATTATCCAATGAGGTAGCAGTGAATGAGTCAGACACATCAGCACTTGTCACAGCTGTGCTGGTAGCCCCACTTTCTGCAATGCCGAGTGATGACTTCTTGCCTTCTGAAGCCTCAGTATCACCAGCCCCAAGTACTTGTGGGGTTTGTTTGCAGTCTTTGAGATTCTCACCATAGTTTGTACCTGCCTTGAAATCAAGGTCTGCAGCCACTAGCTCAGTTTCACTTACCTGAAAGCATTCAGTATCAACAGCTTTACGTAACTTTTCATCGGAGTCTAACAGCAGACCTGTGGCCCAGTCGATGTCTTTGTTACATCTTTCATACAGATCTTTCAGAGCTTCAAATGAAACAGACTCAAAGAGCTTACAGAGCATATCTAGTTCTTCAGACTCATCAATATTGGTAAGCTCACTTTCCTCCACAAATGTACTTTTGTCATACGTAACTCGATAGGGTATTTTTTCCTGAGAATCTGAGGCATTATCTATGTCTTTGGGTTTGAAACCATCTAACCTGCCATGCAATACTTTTGTTGTCTCAGGAAAAAGCATTTTCTTTTCTAATCTCCACAGGAGAGCAAAATCCTGTGATTCAGTCTGTGAATGGCTACTTTTTTGCCTACATAAGTTTGTGTCCTGTTTCTCTTCTGCTGCATCAAGTTTAGACAAGTGGGTCTCTTCTCTGGGATGCAGCAAGCTGCTGTTTGTAAAAGTGAGGGCTAATTTGTGATGTTTCCTTGTTCTCTTACTTTCCTGGGTTTTTTCCTCACTTACTGTTTCATTAACTACTATTTCCTCTTGGTCCATAGGCAAACTCCGTGTATCTTGTTGCTCTTCAGTGTTCACAGGTGACCCGTGAATCACACGTACAGTTTCAAGAGCATTCATACTAGTGTCACCTTCACTATTTCTATCTTCATCAGACTGATTTAAACTTGTCTTTCTCATTCTCCTTGACCTTTGTTGTCTCTGTTCTAATGAGGCTGAGATAGGCCAATGTCCTAACATTTGCAATTCTGGTGTAACTTTATCTGAACTAACAGAGTAACAGCTATAGGGTGGATTTTCTTCCTCATGTCCTTTCTCAACAGCACAAGTCTCAGGCAGGCCCACTTGCTCTTTGCCTATCTCAGAATGCTGCTGACTGGGAGTTTCACCTTCCTTATCACTCTTCAGAGGAGATTTTTCTAGTCTTCTAGATCTTTTGACTCTCTGTCCCATTGTTTGTTCCACAGGCCAGTCACCCAGAAAGTTTAGTAGTTCTGGTTTTCCTGATGTGTCAAAAGCCAAACTGCTTGGTTCCACTGTGTTGCTAGTTTGTGTCAATTTTGGTTCCATACATATTTTGTCTGATCGTTCAACTGCAGTTTGAACTTTGAGAATGTTGTTATCACTGTGTTCCTCAGTTCCACCTGTGTGTAAGTTCAGAGTCTCTTCAGCTGGGATCACATCAACCTCATCCATTTCTGTTTCAGTATTTTTTTCTGGTTTTAATCCCTTTTCTTCTTTCTTCTCCAAGGGCAGCTCTTTTTTGATGCAATCTGATAAATTAACTCCCAAGTCATCTTGAACAGTGCTGTTCTCGGAATTGTGTTCCACTGAGTTATTTTCCATTTCTTTTTCCTCTTTCTGAAAATGCTCAGGATCACAACTACTTTCTAATGCTAGAGAAGTACTGGGCGAAGTTTTATCAACTTCAGCTAACTCAAGAGGCTCCACCTCAAAAGCAAAACATTCTTCTTCCTTCACATCAGAATGTGCCTCTCTCTTTCTGAAAGACAAATTGGAGTGAAATATAAACCCATTCCAAACCTTCTTAAAATATTTGTCTACATTTTTAACTCCAGTTAGAACTAGAGTAGAGAGTTTAATCTAGTTACAATTCTAGTGAGAGAAAAATTTATGACTTAGCTGTAACTCCAACACTCCTCAATAAAAAAGGAGCGAAGCAAAGATGAACTTTCTTTGGTAAGTATCCCCTTCTTACTAGAGCGCAGGAGTCAATCTCCCCTCCCATACCATTTCCAGCATTCAGTTTTGTATCAAAGCACTCTCCTGCCAGACATTTCCTCATTCAGATCAGCAAGTCTGGTAAATATACTTTTATCTAATGATTGCTGCTCTCTCCTGTTGGCTTAATGCTAAAGACAGTCTAGACATTAACTAGGAGAGAATGTGCCTTTTCTTGTCAAATCATTTTTCACAATCAACTACGTTCTGTTAATTATCATTTCAAATACATCACACATGCAAAACACAAGTGAAATAATAACTGAAATAAAATCTGATTTCCTATGTGCCCTACTTCTGGCCAGAACCTGAAGGTTATTCTCTACCACCTCACATCGTTGCTGAAGCAGGAATGGGAAGGGGGAACAAATGAGCAGTGCGTGGTTTGGGAGAGTCTCAGTGGAGGCACTGAACTGGGGAGTACCATTCCTGAGCCACGACACTGCATTACAATACACAGCACAATCCAGACTGGCAACTACAAAACAGTTGTGGGTAAAACCAAGAGAAACCTAGACAAGTTTAAACTGAATATACTGAAGAGCAAGTAGGTAACCTGTTACCACTGCACAAAAAATCCACCTTCTACCACAAATTCATAATCTAGTATCAACATACAAATATGGAAACAGTAATTTGCTCTTATTTGGGATTACATTCTTCTAAAAAGCAATTTATAGATTTTAAGTGCTTTGTGTCTATAACATACATTCAACAACACATTTCCAAGATAACAGAAAGTAAGTCAAGATCAGCTTCTTGAAAAGTAACACAGCCACAATGGAAGGCTTTCAAAAGCATTGGAAAGTTGACTAGATCCCTTGACCACTCATTTCTGAAAACCCTGAAATTCTTAAAAATTAAGAAAACTGTGTAGGGATTTTTTTGTTACTTAACTATCTTCTTTAATACATTCACCATCTGACACTATTACCCAGGTTTTGTTGCTAAGAAGCTAAAAGGCTAAATTCTTAACCTTTTATTTGATGCTACACAGCTAGTTAAAGAATCTAACCTCTGGCTTTCCTCCTGACAAGGATCTTCATTCCAAGCAGCAGCTTCTGATTTGTCTGGAACCGAAGAATCCAATATTGCTCTAACAGTAAGACAGCGTTCATACCGTTCCAACATTCTTTTGATCTTTTCTTTAGATACACCATGGATGTTTCTCCTATGAATTGAAAACAAACAAACAAACAACAAAAAAAAGAGAGACATCTCAGATTTGTGTATTACAATGACAGAAGAGAATAATTTAATAATAATTTAATAAATTTATAGCAAGACAACCAAAGAATTCAGGGAGCCAGAAGAAAAGCTCTGAAACAGCAATTCTTTCTGAATCAGTGCACTAAGGAGTTCCAAACAGGATACATCAGACAAACTGCTGCTCCACTTCTCCACCCCATCTGGTCTCCCTGTACTGCAGTTGGATATTATGCATAATACTAAAATCTGAAAGTGTACTTAATGCATCTTCTTCAAATAAGTTTCAGAAAACACACTGTATCAGATCCCAACAGCGACGCAGGATATCAAACTGGGTACAGAAGGCTTCTGAATTCAATCTTCTTTCTTTGGTTTTGCTAAACTAGGAACTCATTGAGCCTTGAAGAAAACCTATTTACCTATTATTCCCAACACCCTTTGGCCAGAAATTTTCACTAACTCTGTTAAGCACCAACTAGCACTGTGTTCTGCTACAGTTCCACCTAGAACAAGTGAACCCAGCCAAGCATAGTGAAAGAGAAATTGAAAATACAGAAGAAAAGGTTTGACTTTTATTTTAAGAAGGAAAATAATCTACCTTACCTCACTTAAATAGCAGCCAACCTTAAACTAAACATGCAAATTCAGATGGCAACAGATACTATAAAATCACAAAATAACTTCTCTTGAAAGGGACCTCTGGAAGTCACATACTTCAGTCTCCTACTCAGAGGAAGTACAGCCAGATCAACTTGCCCAGAGCTTTGTCATATCCAATTCTGAATATCCAAAATGACTGAAAGTCTACAAACTCCCTGGGCAAGCTCTTTCAGTACCCAACCACCTTCAAAGTAAATGTTGGGTTTTTTTCTTTTATGTAATCAGAAGTTCCAACTTAATGATGTTTGTTTTGTCCTATCCCTGCACAATTCTTTTTAGTCTTCTCTATAACCTTTCAAAAGGTAGCTGAAAACAACAATATCATTCTTCTTCAGTTATCTCTTCTTAAGGCTGAATAAACTACTGTCTTGCTCAGTCCTGTATCCCATGCAAATTTGCTAAGAGTGCACTTTGTCCCAGCATCCAAATCATAAAAAAGACATTAAATAGCTGCAGTCCCTCCCCAGAGGGACATAAACCTTCACTTTGGACAGTGATCATAACATTTGAACCTGGCATCTAGTGAATTTTCTCATTCTATTTTCTTGTGTTTTATTATTCATTTACATAGGGTTTATGTCTTGCCTATTTCAGCCCTAAGTAATAGAAGGTCCTGCTAAAGAAGAGCTAAGCAACAATGATGATGCACAGAGGTTTGTCCCTCTCAGGCCATGAGGTGCTGACTGCCCTAAATTCAGTGACAGCAGAAACACTTCAACTAAATCAGTAGACCAGGATGCAAAAACAGCCCCAGCCTGACATAATTTTTGCATCCTCAGGAACCCAAAGGAGCAGTCACTATACCTTAAATGCAAAGAACTCTAATAACGAAAACATCACAGTGTCTGCTGCTAGCAGTACCTTTCGCATGTAACTAAAGTGACAAAAGATCTTATAATATATACAAAAGTCCACAAAATATCATTTAAAAAAACAAACTAAAAAGCTACTTATTATCAGAACAATTTTGACAGATACCTTGCTACTTCACTAGCCACTGTACTAAGCAATACCTTTTTTAAAATCATAGCTTATACTGTCTAATATATTATTTTCCCTTACATTCTTACCTTTCAAGTTCTTTCGGTTTAAACTTCCACCATGTGTCTGGTTCTCGGAACATTACTTTGTATTTGAACTGCTGAGCCTGAATAAAAGAGATATGAAACAGAACAAGCCACATCACCCACTTCTTATTTCTATGACAAAGTACACAATATGCATAGCTTGCTTCTTCAAAGCTGTTTTTTGTATTTTTTGATACCTATTAAAAATTTGGAATAACACTTTTTTTCAGTGTTGCACTTTGGTTTATATAAACTGAGATTTTTTAAAACATGTGTGTGAATCTCTTACTGTAAAATTAAATGTGTGTGCCATGATGTGTCTTCTCTGAGACAAGACAGCAAAACATCTCCTCTTTCCAGATACAGCATGCACAGCCTCTCCAAGACAGAGGGAAGCTCACAGCTTACATTGAGAGCTGACCGGATATGAACCAGCTCCAAAACAAGCAATTCAGTTACATTAACACAGCTATTGTGGACAGCCTTCCTGCCACACGGGAAACTTGACCAAGCTGCAACTAAATGGTTCCTATATAGTCCAGTCTCATCATGATGGAAAAGGAGCCTAAAGTCTCATCAAGAGACACACTGCAAGTACTGTGCCATTTCTCCCCATCCCTGTTTGCAGAAAAAATTCTTATCACCGTACCAAACACTGCACTTCTGGAAGAACTCTTGTTGCATCTTCCTTTCAGTATACAGCAAAATGAAAGATGTAACTTATGAAGAACTGCTAATCTGACAACTGTTAACAAATGCAAGGATAACAAAATAAACATTAACAAAAATTATCTGTGTTCAAGTCTCACTGTTCATAATCCATTACCACATGCAGCATCTGTAGAGTATCTGCTCAAAAGCTGTCAATTATATGTACTACACTCTCTGCTGTGTTTCTGTAACAGGTAAGGAGAAATTCCAGATCTACATTATAATACTTTGTCTAATAAATTAATTCACTTAATCAGAACCAGTTTCATGAAATGATGCTGCTCTAACTACCAACCAATATGGTCAATGATCAATAGCAAAATATGTTCTAGACTCTAAAAGTGCTGAGGCCCATTTAGAAACCATTAAGTGAAAAGGTGGGATCACTTCAACAAAAAGTATTAAGTAAATCTGCAGAACTTCAAGCAAGCTAGCAATATTTGGTAACTCTAGCCTCCAACTGCTATGTGCCTCTACGTCATATTTAGGATGAAACTGAGTTTTCAAGCTTCACAGAGCATCACATATCACTCATTCATTAGTGTTGATAACATTTTTAAAGTAGCTTCTAATTTAACTGATCATATAAAAGAGGAACAAAATTCAGTTTCCTCAACAATATTTACTTTTGGCCCCAAGACCAAAGCAACTTGGCTTTGGCTTTTGGTAACTAGGCCAGGTTAGTGCTCAGATACCCACACTGCATGACACTGAGTAACATGATTCCATGCAACACTTTTTTTTTTTTACTCCAGACTTCCTTCTGGAATAGCAGCTAGACTGAGAAAGACACTCCCATTTTAAAATATACGTTGTTGCCATGCCAGTCCATAATCTCTTCACATTGGTCAAATTGTAATACTAACCAAAGTAACATAAGGCTTCATCTCCCATGCTTGTATGTTTGTGTTGTCTATTATTATAGGAGAGATTCTCATTTCAAATGCTTCTTTAGCTGAAAAATACACATGTACAAAACAATGTGATACAGTTAATTTCATTACAATAGGGTGAACATAGTATTAATACTCATTCTCTAAATTTGTTATATTTTTACTTAGATAATCCATAATGATTAACCACTGTGTGAAGAACTCTTGCCATAGCTTGATCTGTTTCAAAGCCCTCTATTTCAGAAATCCCCCCCTCACATGTCAAGCTACTGAGAAATGGCATTAGCTTTTGAATTAACGTATGTATGATAATCAAGGAATGAAAATGCAGATGTAAAATGCACCAAGATGACTAATCAATCAGTAAATTAAACTAAAAAAACTACATGATCGCCTTAAAGTGGACTTCTTTGTTGCATACAAAATTCTTGGCTTTATAACAGTCTTAAGATTAGTCCACTCTGTGAACTGTATAAAATATGAAAAACCAAAAGAATTATTGTAATTTAAATACACAGTAATGAAATGTATAGAATCACTAGCTTTGAGACACAGCACCATGTTTCTGTAGCCATGTTACAATGTGTCTGAACAATCACAGTTCTTGTTGAATCCCACATTTATTAATTCATTTCTCCACTGCTAGAAATTTGACAGCAGAAAAGGGATCATGGTTCAAATTTAGCAAGTAAAAGCTTAAAAAGAATTGTTCTATGGTGAGTTTAGCACAAGTCACTGTCAAAAAAACCCCACCCGATTATGAAAAGGGGAAAAAAATAATTTATTCTGTCTTGCGTTTTGTTTAAATTTGACAACAATTTAGTGTACAAGAGAAAAAAAAAGATAATGAAGAGCAGGAAGATATGTGTGTATGATTTGTATCCTCATTACTTACTGCATATGCATATTATGGATCATCTCAGAAGAAATATTTCTGGGAGATGGTGTAGGTAACCATTCCAGAAATGGGTCACTACCCAAAATACATACCATGATAAAATCTGAGGACAAAACATACTGTTGACAAAGACACTGGCATTTCTAATTGCAAAACACACAATGAACAGATGACTTCTGAGTTTGTCCTCATATTCTTTTTCCGCACATATTAAAAAATCCTTCTGTGATGGGATAAATGCTTGTCACGTAACGCAGGCATTGCAAGACAGGCAGATTTTTAAACAGCACACAAGCACTGAACTGTACATCCCTTATCTGTATCTCACCTCGTTTCCTGTTCCAGTCATGTGCTTCCCCTAAGCAATCAGGATCATAATGGTATTGTCCATGTTTGTAAAAGTAATCATCAGTACTAAGAATGATTCCACCTGGGTTATCCTCAAGCAAATTCCTGTGAATGATCAAGAAATAAACAGCTTTTTTCCTTTCTCCTCCCAGGCTCCAATATCTACTACCCTACATACTTTTTTTTTAGTCTCTTGCACAAAACCAAAATTATTTGGAATGGAAGCAGCAAATTTAGGTAAGAGGAGAAAAAAAAAATCAACCTCCAAGCAAATACGATCTATAATAATTTCTCTCCTTTTTTTCTATAGGCTGAGGATTATCAAGGGGAGAGACCTGATATAGTTTCCCTACAAGTCTCTCATTTCAAAACAACAAGGGAGGTATTTTTCCATCTACATGTAGTGACATACTTTCATACTGACAAATACCCTGTCTTAATTACATCAAATGTTTCAGGTGTCAGTCAAAGGAGTCGAAGCTCAATCTAGGCTTTCAGAGAATAAGGAAGGAAATCAAGAATTCCCCCCAAGAAGCTTCACATATACAAAATAAGTTGCACAGCGAAAGGGGAATTTCTGCCTGTAAAGAGCTGGCATATTTCCATTAATGTTATTCGAAGGAAACACTCGAAATAAACTGGGACTGAAAGAATACAGCAGACCTAACACTACAGCAATGATGCTCTGCTGACAAACGCCTTTGTTCAGTGATAGGAGTTAAAGCTCATCACTCCTATTTCAATTCCCACTAGAGGTCAAGGACCTGCAAGCAACTCGGCTCTCAGCAACTATTATTACTCGTTATACTGCAGGTACTGCGTAGCAGCCAATTTAGGTTTACACATAATTGTTTACAAGTGTCAGAAAATTGTCTCTGCCTGTGCTAAATCCTGTACACGATTAAGCAATTTTTTTAGAAGCTCACAATATAAATGTTCTACCTTGCCAAATATGATTTTCCTGATCCTGGAACACCTCTGAGAAGAACAAGTACTGGACCTACAAGATGCATCTTTTTTCTCATCATGTGACAAATACGTGGTTGCTGTGCTTGCGAGAGGTTCAATTTTGAGTTTCTAGCTTGATTTCCCCATACCTTCAGAGAAGGGTTGCCATCCCAGGCATTTGAAACCACTGGGGAGGAAAGAAAAAGTCCTTTTTCCGAAGTTCTACAGTCAGAAACAGGTCTCCACTGCCCTGGACTAGCAGCCACAGGAATTACAAAGCTGTGACTTCCACTGGATGGATAAAACACGGGAGCCATGAGATTCCAGTGTTGCTGAGATTGACCTGATGGTGTAGAAAAATTTAAGTCATAATCCTGCTGAGTTTGCTGAGTATCTGCAGGTTTTTGTGTTTTGAAACTGGATGTTTCAGGAGAGATACACGCCTCTGGAAGAGAAGCAGTCTGGTAGCTGCTAAAGGCAGTCACTGCATCTTCGTGTTGTTCCAGGCACCCTGAATTAGGATCTCCAGTAACAGCTACTCCAGGTTCCATAGGTCTTTGGGAGGACCCACCAGAAGCAGCAGTCACACTACTTTGATCCAAAACAGTATCTTGTGTCTCATCAGAATTTTCCCATGATATTTCTCCATTTGATTGTTTATATACTTCTGAAGCTACATCACGTTGAACATGTAGTTCCAACAAATCAGAATCTTCCAGTATCTGTGCAAAAGTGTCGGATGTAGATGGTGAGCTTGTCTGGATGCTCAGCTGACTCACTGGTGGCTGGGAACAGCAGAAGTTTTCTAAAACCTCATTATTTGTCTCTGCTTGCTGTGGGAAAAGTAGGACATTGCAAACCGAATCAGATTTTTCCCACTCGGGAAATTCGGTAAAACCATAGTGTTCCATAGGGTGCTCATGTACTATTTGGTCATTTTCAGAATTAGGCAATTCATCACTCAAGCTGTAACTCTGAAAGGCAGTTTCTATTAAGGAATTCAGTTCTTCAGTCAGCTGCACACCAGGTGACAGGACCGTTTCTATTGCTGCTCCAGAATTACTGTGTGCTGCAGTACTTTCCCCCATTCTTTCACTTGCAACAGATCTTTGCTGATTAACGAGAGGTAATGATGATGCTCCTAAATCAAAACTCAAGGTTTTTGAAGATGCTACTCCTTTGGCATGGGTGGACAGCTCTAGAAGATGATCCATAGCGTTTTCTACTGTTGGGTAAGATAAACAGAATACAGCATGGTCAATCAAACAAACCCAAGGTGACGCGCATGCAATTTTTTTACTTGAAAAGCATTTATTACAACTAAAGAAACAACCAAAAGACAGTTCACCAATTCATCTTTAAACACAGCTTCTGAAACTCCCTTGATCCATTTCTCATTAGAAATAAAGGCAGAACTCAATACAGATATATTGAAAAATAACAACCTAATAAACTTAAAAATTACTAAGGAAATACTGTCTAAAAATTACTAATTTTAACTGGAAAAAATATCAGAACTGCATGTTTAAATGGATACTTATTTCTAATCTATCTCATATAGGTGAAACAGTGTAAAATGAACTAAAAACTCTACGAAGGATGAAAGAGATAGAAGTACGCGAAGTATGTTCACTATGGCCCACTTTAAAATGTCCTATCTAATACAGCCTGAAAAATCCAGTATTTGCATTAATTCTTTGTAAAGCCACTAAACGAAGCATAGGGTGCCAGGGATCAACTTGAACAAAATGAAAAGCTGGCACAAACATCATCTGAGCCCTAAAGCTAAGCTTGTTTTCCTGAAAGACAGTGTAGCAAAAAGCTCAAGTTCATTTAAGTATGACTTTGTCTGCATTCATTAAACAAAATCTTTGTCATCCTTCCAGCTTCTCTACTGTATGAAAACAACTTATTAGCACTCAAATATGCTAACCTTTCCATTTTTGAACTACTATTAACAGTACAAGACTATGAACTCTGCGTGTTTACTGCACTCTCCAATAACCTTTAGATAAAACTGTTATTATGATAAAGGTGAATCTTATTAAGAGTTCGAAGCATGAATCAGTAATTCCATCAAATTCGATTTTAAAATGAACAACAATCATAACAGCACTCCCACATTTGTTATTAAGTTATAAACTCTGTACAATTTAGGCAATAAAAACAGTCCTTTTAATGGTTACCTAGCCTTCATACGTATAACAAAATGCCAAAATCTGCCTTCTTCGCAAATATTCTTACAATAATCTCAGTTAATCACATCTGATCATATGAACACAGATTGATTAAAATGCTCCATATATGGCTTATTGCCCTGACAAGTAACTCCTCAGACATCGCTATCCAGCACCTCATGCAGTACTTTTATCATTAGCAAGTGAACTTGCATATAGAAGAATTTTAAAACCACAAAAGAATGGGAGGGAACGGGCATAAATATGAAAATAGTCTGCTGGGAGAGGTGAGTATGTACATTGGCAGAATGCAGGGAAAGAAACACAGTTCAAGCAAGGCTGCACAGAACTAAACATGGCTGACAGAATTTATCCTGCAGAAACTAATCCTCAGTGGACATGACAAGATGACAATGCAAAATAAAAGTGAAACAAAAGCTCAGTTCAAGTATTTAAGGAAAAGCAAATGCTGCCAGGACCACATACAGCATACCATCAAAAAATTGTGATCTAGAACATAAAATACCCTCCTGCAGAAACTGCTTAGGCATCTTGCAGATATGGCACAGAAACTAATTGGAAAAACCAGATTCTCCTCACAACTCCACCACTGCCTGCTCTGTGTCACAGAACAATCCACTCTAAATAGTACCTCCATTTATGGAGCACACTTCTACATTTACCAGCCTCACAGAAACATTGTTAAACTTGGAGGAGCTTACATGGTTGTAAAATTTCAAAATATTATTACTCACCTACTCATTAAAGTCAAACTCACAAATATGCTTGCAACACCCACACCAACTTTCCTGGAGTTGCACTAGTTAAGAGCTATCTGCACATGAAACAAAACTGTAATGTCAGCTGTACATTATTTACCTTTAAAATCACACTCAGAGAGAACCACATAAACCACACTAGGATCTAGGTCAGAAAACATCTCTGACATGCTGTTGAAGAGCTCTTCCTTATTGACATAATGCACTGCTTGTGCCACTAAGTGGCTTGGGTCCCCTTGGGATACAGCAAGAGCAGTTCTGTCAGAATTGCCATTCTTCTGAGAAGGGCTCCCACCAGTTTTCCTTTTCCGCGGCATTTTGTTTTCTGATACCCAGCGTGCTTTTTCTTCTGGTTTGTTCACATGGGGCTGACAGCATCAAGCTTAAAAATCACAAAAAAAGCTCTCCTAACTGGGATAGACCGAAAAGAAAAAGCAGACCTGGAATAAAAAAAAAAAAACCAGAGACATTTTAATAAAATACACAATCACGTTTCCATGTCTTCTATTTAGACAGCTAAAAGATCAAAAAAATACATAAGCATACAGGAAAGTATTTTCTAGATGTCTGCCTTTCTTCTTTTCAAATGGCAGACAGCTAGAGCAGCCTTATTTTCCAGTTAACTAGACACTGAATCTGCATCTGGAAGAGAGAACAAATAAAATGTAGCTTAAAAGAGAAATTCAGAAAAGTAAAGTTTGCTATGCCAGGCAGCCAGTTCACAAATATTCCTCTGCTACTGATGACCAGTTAACATTATGGAACATCTAGATTCTGTTAACATTCAGAAACTACTCCTCTTACAAAAGTACTGGAAGACATTAACCGTTGCCAAATCTTCCAAAAGTCTTTCATGACTTCCCCACACCCACAATATTTTAAGAATAAACAGGAGTTCTCCAATGTTCAAACACTGGCAGAGAGGTTGTGGAGTCTGCAACCCCACATATTCTCAAAATCTGACCAAACAGCCCTGCATGAACTGGGCTGTTTCAGGACTTGGGTAACCTGCTTCAGGCACTCCTGCTTGGTTTGATTGCTGGGTTGAATCAAGTGACATCCAGAAGTGCCTCAGCCTGTGGAGAGTTTTTTTTAATTGTTAAAAACATTTTACAACTGTATAAACCATAAAGCAACAAAAAGCTTCTGTCCAGAACTGTCCACACTTCTGCCATGAAGCTTTTGAATACATCTAGTTAAAACATTACACCACCTATAATAACTGCAATTACTGCATTAATCTTGTATAGAAAAGGAAAGCAATTATTAATTGAAATACAGTCATGGAGTAGGGCATGGTCTCCCTTTTTTTCTTTATATCAATATCAAAGCTCTGTTGAGTTCTAGTGATGATCATAATAAACCAAATTATATTTTCTACAAATAATTATTCAGAAGACTAGCAAACCTTAGTAAGGCTCAGAAATCTGAAGTTAATTACAGCAAAGAGTCACTATTTACCAGTAACAGTTACTGAGTAGGCGATAAAATACCTGTTTTTATATAAAATAGGTATTTTGCCAGTGATGATCAATTCAACATGTGCAGATAGATCAATGGCAGCACTTCCATTTTCACTTAGTCCTTCCCTCCCTGGATCACTGGCACACAAACGACAATGCCAGATTAGTGCCAGATTCAAACAGCACTTCTCCATTATCCTCTATCAATCTCTTCCAGCAACCAAGAGATGGAACATTTAGCAGAATGTGGACTGTTATGTTCTCAAGTCATAGAAATTTATGAAAGCAAACCAGACAACTCTAGGATGCCAGGAGTTTCTATCATATGTATATGGACTTTAGACAGACAAACAAGACGGATGTCTGAAACAATGAAGAGGTCAAGGAAGTCTGAAATGCATGACAAGGAAAACAATACACAGGAAAAGGAAGAAGCAGACTTCCAAAAACAAAGAAGAAAACATAGTGGAAAATGCTAGTTAGCCAGACTGACAATTGCAGCTGGTTTTTTCATCACACTTTTTTTGGTTCACCTCTCTGATTAGCCATCCTTACACCATTCTTTACAGTCATGAAGAAGTATTCAACAACCAAAAAAAAGTTACAGCAAGCCTTGTTTTTCAGACTTCTGTATCTAATTGATTCATCTTCTAGCCAGTAGAAAAGGTTGTCCTAACTTAAACAACGTTGACAGTGCTAAAAAAATGTGATTGTTCCTCAGTAAAAGAGGTTCAGTGACAAAGGAAAGATCCTGCAAGGGAGAAAGTTATTCATGCACCTTGACATTACTGTGCAGCAATAGACTTTAAGCAGAACACTTCAAGTGTTGTCAATGTTTGAATCCAGCTCTCTTACAATGATCAATCCTGCAAGGACATGCTGCTGAAAAACATGCTCTGACTGTAAGTCCTACTACACATAATATCTCAAGTATAGGAAGAGAAGCAAACAGACAGTGTTCAAGAGCAGGCAGAACACACAGAACAATGGAAGAAGAATACCAAACTACTTTCTAATAGAGTAATAGTTGATACCGAAAGTATTCACAAAACTCTTTTAATCAAAGAGATTGCATTAGGAAACTATCAGCAGTAAATATAATTTTTCAAAGTCATTACAAGGTGTTATTTTTTAAGCAAACAGACCAGAGAAGCATTCTAACCAATACTGAATGCTTAAAAACATTAAGCAGCTTAAGACTTCTGGTTTAACTGTAACCAAGTTCAAATGGCAAATAATTTATCAGTATTACTTCTCTTCATTTTTTAAGGACAGAGGAAGTCTCCAGCCTTGACACAATGCAGGAGTCAAACAATATGAACAAAGCTGCCTGATCCATACACATTTTTAAATTTCTCTGAATACTTTAAGATAGTTAACTCCATACGCATAAAAGAGGTTGATTTGGTTTTGGTTGGTTGGTGGTGGTGACAGCTTTTGGTTTAGTTTGGTTTGCTTTTGGGGTTTTTGAACAATTTCTTAATTTCAAACTACATAAAATATTTATCACGTAATGTCCACGTGAATCTTCTCGCTTAAAAAAACCCCCAAAAAACAACACATGCACGTATATACTTACATGCTGGGACTGGAAAAAATCTCTACTTGTAACGCATACAAAATAGCAATGGCACAGAACTTACATTTTTAGCTTCACTGAGTTACACCACAGTGGGTCCTTTCTCATCTTTCCAAAACCACCACTGATGGCACATTTGATAAAGATCTGGTGTTAAAAACTATAACGCAGTCTTCTGTCAGGAAACCATACTTTCTAGCATACAAATCGGATGTCAGCAGAAGTGGATGCTTCCTCCTGACAAACGAATAATCAGAATACAAATCAAAATTTGTATTTTGCTCATTTTAAGCTAAGTTTTAACACTGAGCAATGCACTTAATTGGTTTGAGTAGATTAAGCACAGCTAACATCTTAAATAAGTACCCAACATGTCAAGCTAAGCTCAACTGTAAATTTTCCTAAGGATAAGAATACCTACTTGATTTCAGTTTTTAGATGATTTCCTATCTAAAAAAGCTGACTTACATCACGTAAAGAAATAATATAGCAGCAGAATTGGTTAGAAATAAACATAAGTTTCCTCACTTGTCATTCCACTTGGTTCTTCACCACAGTTCTTAACCATCTTGAAAAGGTCTACATATCCATGCTGGTCAAGACTAGATTCATTCCATCATGTGGGAAATTAGGCAAATAAAACCTGGTACATCAAAATAAAATTATGTTACTTACACCACTTATTTGTAATGTTCTACTGATGCTGAAGAACTGCACTTCTGTTCATCAAAGCGTCTGCCAACTCCTAATTCATTTGTACATACCAAAGATGTTAGTTCTACTCAAAGTCTGACTTAATTCCAGTGTACATATTAGCCAACAGCTCACTCCCCACAAGTCTTGTGCTTCCAAACAAACTTAAACGCCAAACAAACAGCAATAAAACCACCAAACAAAATAAAAATAACAAAAAAAAAAAACCCCACCAAAAGCAAAACCAAATGGAACATGCACACCTAAATTAGGTAAAGAATTTGGAACAACTATTCTGTCACATTCCTAACATGACAAGTTGATGGTTCAAATACTCTTCACAAGAAATGGAGATACCCATCTCACATTTTACATCTAACCTCATTCCACTGCTCCAAAGCATTAAAAACTGCCATCAAAACATACAAACCACTTCACTTAAGCAAGAACTTGATAATGAGAATCCAAATTTACAAAATAAAGGACATGCTGCAGACAAAGAAAGTTATTCACCTCAACAAAGTGGCTTCAGAAAAACCATACCAGAAAAAGCTGAAAAGCCACTCAATGATTTTACAGAACAACCTTTTAACAAAGGTTATTTCCACATTTGTTCATTTCCACTTTGAGGTTTCCTGAATGGAAGAGAACAATTAAGTATTTAAATACAAGGACAAGAGGAAAAGCAGCCAATGAAATCAAACTAAGACAAATTCATTTTACTTTCTAGCTGTATTTATAAAAGAAGAAGCTTTTCTTTTTTTGGACAATGTTTGAGTCCCCCCTCTAAAAACCACAAGGTAAAAAAGGAAATGCCTTCTAGCACAATTTTCTCAGTAGGTGTAGGAGTGGCAAAGGAGATGGTTCTGAAGCCTTTTGCATTCTTCCATTTCTGCCAGCAGTCAGCAATGGAACAGGCCACTTTGTCATTGAATGTGAAAATCTATACCTAGCTAAAGACAGTGCTTCTGGAAACACTTCAAGGATCTTTTCTACTCTTTCCTTCTTCTACTCCATGTTATTCCCACTGGTTGTTCCATGGTCTTGTGCTAGTTCAACAGTTTTAACAAAGGTCCTCCTTTTTCATATCAAATTCAGTCGAAGTGCAAGACACTGACAAATAGGTCTCATTCCTAACTAACTTGCATATGCTTGCTTTATTCAATCTGTTCTGCTAGGATTTTTTTCCACTTTTGTGATTTTTAAGTCTGGCCCAGGTCATACAGATCTTTTGAAGCTGCTGCAAAAAGTAAGTATTCCTTTGAATACAGAACAAAAACTTCATCCAACTACACAAACCGTTCAAGAGTACAAAACTAGCACAAACTCATCTGAAGTAGATGCTTATGAAGCAAACACAACCTGCAGGAAGAACAGAGCCCTGTTTGCTAGAAAGGACTCAAAAGCTGCTCTGCAGATGCCATGTCAAGAGAAGTCAACCTGCAGTGGCAGTCAGCTAGTGTTTGACAGGTGACAGAAGCTGTCAAACTCCACATCATGCAGTTTCCTTCCAAGCCACGAAGCTGCTCTTGCTAGAGGCCCTCCACAGAGCACAAGCTCCCAGAAAGGGACAGGCAAATCTGCTGGATGTACATGACTAAAGCAGCGATGTGGGAGGACGAAAGCCACCAATGAGTGCATTCTCCACCACCAGGTCTGCTTGAAAGGAACTACTTTTGTAGCCACCTTCCTTTTGCTATGTGCTGAAGGACAAATCTTGAATTTTGGCAAAAAACCCAAGTGGCCTTAGTATTATGAAGAGTGCATATATGCAGTTTGTCTATGTTTCTAGACAAACTAGAACAAAAAAAACCAACCAATTGTTCTCCTTGTTTAGGTGGAGAAGGTTGTTGCTTAGGTGTTTTCTTGTTTTTCATTTGTTTTTGTTTGGGGTTTTTTTTGTTTGTTTGGGGTTTGTTTTGTTTTGAGTCTGTGGGCTTTTTTCAGAATAGTAAGAGTATCTGCAAAATGTCTTTCCAGCTCTAGGGGAGTTTAGAGATATTTGATCCTTTTATAGCTTCCCTCCTCCACCCTCCTCCCACACAGCTCACAGCCCTCTAAAGCATGCTGAAGAAACAGTTTCCCATGGCAAATTCAGCTTTGAGGGCAGACCTTCCAGGATGCAGAGCTCTTGGGCTACCTGCGCTGTCCCCAGTGTAGACTCCACAGAGCCCAGCTGTGCTGCTGTGACCTATGCCCAGCCTCCAGAGTGATGCCACAGGCTGAAACAAGGACGAAATTTGTGGTAATGTTGGTGCTTCTGCAATTCCACACCTGACATTAGTACTAGTGGTTAAGATTTTATTTGTACTCCACATTATAAATCACAGATAGGTATTTGGAAAGAGGAAAGAGAACTCCAGCAGTCCTGGAGCTGCAGCTTGCCCACACCATGCTTCCAGAGGCGATTCAAAACTCAGCCTTACTCAATTCTGACAGGCAGTGTAACTGACAACTTATTAATGCCCTACTGACACTTTTAGAGTAGCAGAGCCTCTGTGAGAAAAACAAAGGCAGCAACTTCTTAAAATTCAAGGATTATTACTTTTAATGGAGTTCTTCTGCATGTGAATTTAGCTCTATAAACATTCCTGAAATAATAATTTGACTATGTCAGCCACTTAGCACAGACTACAGATCAGTACAAAGGTAGGAGTGAAAGACAAGAGACTGTGCAACACCTCAGACCTACAACCCCCCAAAGTCCCTAATGTAACATTTTTATATTCCCTCTATATCAGTGGCTTCCCCAGATGAAATGGATTAATGTTAATGCAACAGAAGGAGAGTTGTTTTATTTTTTAAAAACTGTAAACAAGGCAACAAGAAATAGAAGGCAACTCCACAGCTAAAACGAAAGAAAAACCAAGAGACAGTAAGAAAAAGGCTATTAAAAAAAAAACCACAGGATTTTAATTCGTGCTTTGATGCTGTTAAGTTTCCCTCACTAGTTCTTCACAGTCTACAGGAACCCAAACTGCAAACACGTGCTGCAAGCACGTGACACAAGCAAGCCCTGTCCTAGTCAGGGTGACTGTGCCGATAAGAATGAGGGTTACAACTTTCAACCCCACAAACGTATACCATGCTTAACATTTTCCTGCCTTTCTGTAATTTCCTCCGTTTATATTTCAACCTTTGGCTCTCAAATCACAGCTGAAGACAAATTATCTAAAACTTTTACTCCTTCTGGACTTCTTTTGCTTAAATTCTACATGAGTTATTCTCACCTTTTCACTGTAAGGTTCTACTACAAGATTAAGATGCAGACTAAACTTTGTCAAGGCACGGTATAAAATAGCATTTAAATGTCTCTTAACAGTCATACCATCCTTAGTTTTTCAGTACAGGAGTCAAGAAGAGTACTAGTAAATACGTGCTTTTTTTCCTCGCTTTTGAAGTGAGGCTCCTCCAAAGCCCCAGTGACCTTATGATACTCGAACAACAAAACTGCTAATCCTGTCCAAAGCACGAAGAGGTACTATGCTACACGAGGTCACAAACAACCTCAGGATAAACAGGTTTCAGCGGTTCTCGACTGTTAAGAACGAACAGAGTTCGTACCCTTAGAGTACTTGAAATCTTTTGATTTCATTTTGAACGGGGTAAATTTATCTCGCGGGGCTCTATTCTTCGCGAGATGAAGTTCACGAGCCCTCCGCACTGTTTGCTGCAGGGCAGGCGGCCGAAACATTTCCCCCGACTCGCTAACCCTGACCCTTCCTTCAGCGGCCACAGCTGCCGGCAGGGCAGGAGTTGGGATTTCTGCAGAAGGCCGGGCAATTCGGTGACGGGCGAGGAGGCGCCGCGGGCGGAGGGGGCAGGCGGGCGGAGGGGGGCAGGCCGCCGGCACCGCGGCGCTCACCACAGCGGCGGGGACAGCCACAGGAAGGCCCCGCGGAGAGCAGGCCCGAGCGGCGGCCCCAGCCCGACGACGGAAGGGCCCGCCCGCGACCACACCGCCCCGGCCGCTTCTCGCCAGCGACAACCC